>PVKP010006160.1:0-84895 GCA_004027715.1 Plecturocebus donacophilus
CGCCGCGCTGGGTGCCGGCAAAACAGCCGCGCCGGCCAAAAGAGTCGCGCCGGCGACCCGCGTGGCTTCTCCGCCAGGAATCTCCCGGTCTGTGGGCAACAAAAACTCGTCGGAAAGTGCGGCGTCCACTCGTTCTCTGCGCTTTCACTGGGAGCTACATTCCTGAGCTGTTGTTAGTCGGCCATCTTGGATCTCTCTTTACTGCCAGTTTTAAAAGGGAATGCTTCCAGTGTTTGCTCATTCAGTATGATATTGGCTGTGAGTTTGTCATCAGTAGCTTTTGTTATTTTAAGATATTTCCGTCGACACCTAGTTTATTGACAGTTTTCAGTACAAAGGGCTGTTGAATTTTCTCAAGGGCCTTCTCTGCATCTATTGAGATAATAATGTGGGTTTTGTCTTTGGTTCTGTTTATGTGACAGATTACATTTATAGATTTGCATATGTTGAACCAGCCTTGCATCCCCAGGATGAAGCCTACTTGATTATGATAGATAGGCTTTTTGATGTACAGTTGCATTCAGTTTGCCAGTATTTTATTGAAGATTTTTGCATCACTGTTAATCATGGATATTGACCTGAAATTACCTTTTTTAGTTGTGTCTCTGCCAGATTTTGGTGTTAGGATGATGCTGGTCTCATAAAATGAGTAAGGGAGGATTCCCTCTTTGTGTATTGTTTGGAATAGTTTCAATCTGGACCTGGACTTTTTTTGGTTGGTAGGTTATTAATTGCTGCCTGAACTTCAGACCTTGTTATTGGTCTATTCAAGGATTCAACTTCTTCCTGGTTTAGTCTTGGGAGGTGTAAGTGTCCAGGAATTTATCCATTTCTTCTGAATTTACTGGTTTATGTGCATAGAGTTGTTTGTAATAATCTCTGATGGTAGTCTGTATTTCTGTGGAATTGTTAATGATATCCCCTTTATCATTTTTTACTGCATCTATTCAATTCTTCTCTCTTCTTTTTTATTAATCTGGGTAGTGGTTTATTTTGTTGATTTTTTCAAAAAACCAGCTCCTGGATTTATTGATTTTTTGAAGTTTTTTTGTGTCTCTAGCTCCTTCAGTTCTGCTCTGATCTTAGTTATTTCTTGTCTTCTGCTTGCTTTTGAATTTGTTTGGTCTTGTTCCTCTACCTCTTTTAACTGTGATGATAGAATATTGATTTTAGATCTTTCCTCACTTCTCATGTGGGCATTTAGTGGTATAAATTTCCCTCTAGATAATGCTTTAAATGTGTTCCAGAGATTCCAGTATGTTGTGTCTTCATTCTCATTGGTTTTGAAGAACATCTTTATTTCTGCCTTCATTTCATTATTCATCCAGTAGTCGTTCAGGAGCATGTTGTTCAGGTTCCATTAGTTGTGTGGTTTTGAGTGAGTTTCTTAATCCTGAGTTCTAATTTGATTGCACTGTGGTCTGAGAGACTGTTTGTTATGATATTTGTTCTTTTGCATTTGCTGAAGAGTGATTTACTTCCAATTACATGGTCAATTTTAGAGTAAGTTCAATGTGGTGCTGAGAGGAATGTATATTTTGTGGATTTGGGATGGAGAGTTCTGTAGATATCTATTAGGTCCTCTTGGTCCAGATCTGAGTTCAAGTCCTGGATGTCTTTGTTAATTTTTTCTCATTGATCTGTCTAATATTGACAGTGGAGTGTTAAAGTCTCCCACTATTATTATGCAGAGTTTAAGTCTCTTTGTAAGTCATTAAGAACTTGCTTTATGTATCTAAGTGCTCCTGTATTGAATGCATATATATTTAGGATAGTTTGCTCTTCTTGTTGCATTAATCCTTTTACCATTATGTAATGCCCTTCTTTGTCTCTTTTGATCTTTGTTGATTTAAGTCCATTTTATCAGAGACTAGGATTGCAACCCCTGCTACTTTCTACTCTCCATTTGCTTGGTTAATCTTCCTCCAGCCCTTTATTTTGAGTCTATGTGTGTTTTTGCAGGTGAGATGGGTCTCCTGAATACAGCACACTGATGGGTCTTGACTCTTCATCCAATTTTCCAATCTGTGTCTTTTGATTGGGGCATTTAGCCCATTTACATTTAAGTTTAATATTGTTATGTGTGAATTCGATCCTGCCATTTTGATGCTAGCCTGTTGTTTTTCCAGTTAGTTGACACAGTTCCTTCATTGTGTCAATGGTCTGTACCATTTGGTATGTTTTTGGAGTGGCTGGTACTGGTTGTTCCTTTCCATGTTTAGTGCTTCCTTCAGGAGCTCTTGTAAGGCAGGCCTGGTGGTGACAAAATCTCTCAGCAATTGCTTGTTCATAAAGGATTTTATTTCTCCTTCCCTTATGAAGCTTAGTTTGGCTGGATGTGAAATTCTGAGTTGAAAGTTCTTTTGTTTAAGGTTGTTGAATATTGGCCCCCACTCTCTTCTGGCTTATAGGGCTTCTGCCAAGAGATCTGCTGTGAATCTGATGGCCTTCCCTTTGTGGGTAACCTGACCTTTCTCTCTGACTGCCCTTAGGTTTTTTCGTTTATTTCAACCATGGTTAATCTGACCATTATGTGCTTTGGGGTTGCTCTTCTTGATGAATATCTTTGTGGTGTTCTCTGTATTTCCTGGATTTGAATGTTGACCTACCTTGCTAGGTTGGAGAAGTTCTCCTTGATAATATCCTGAAGAGTGTTTTCCAGCTTGGATTTATTCTCCCCGTCACATTCAGGTACACCGATCAAAGGCAGGTTAGGTCTTTTCACATAACCCCATATTTCTTGGAGGCTGTGTTCATTTGTTTTCATTCTTTTTTCTCTAATCTTGCCTTCTCATTTTATTTCATTGAGTTGACCCTCAATCTGTGATATCCTTTCTTCTACTTGGTCTATTCAGCTATTGAAACTTGTGTATGCTTCGCGAAGTTCTTGTGCTGTGTTTTTCAGCTCCATTAAGTTGTTTATGATCTTCTCTAATCTGGCTATTCTAGTTAGCATTTTGTCTAACCTTTTTTCAATGTTCTTAGTTTCTTTGCATTGGGTTAGAACGTGTTCCTTTAGCTCAGAAAAGTTTGTTATTACCCACCTTCTGAAGCCTGCTTCTGTTAATTAGTCAAACTCATTCTCCATCCAGTTTTGTTCCCTGGCTGATGGGGAATTGTCCTCCTTGGAGGAGGAAAGACATTCTGTTTTTCGGTGATTTCATCCTTTTTTCATTGGTTTCTTCCTATTTTCATGGATTTATCTAACTTTGGTCTTTATCTAACTTTTAGTGACTTTCAGATGGAGTCTCTGAGTGGACCTCCTTTCTGTTGATATTGAAGCTATTTCTCTCTGTTTTTTAGTTTTTCTTCTAACTGTCAGGCCCCTCTGCTGCAGGTCTGCCTGAGGTCCACTTCAGACCCTGTTTGCCTGGGAATCACCTATGGGGGCTGCAGAACAGCAAGGATTGCTGCCTGTTCCTTCCTCTGGTAGCTTCATCCCAGAAGGGCACCTGCTAGATGTCAGCCAGAGCTCTCCTGTATGAGGTGTCTCTTTGGATATACAGGGTTGGGGAGCTGCTTGAGGAGGCCGTCTGTACCTTCTCAGAGCTCAAGTACTGTGCTGGGAGCTCCCTTGCTCCCTTCAGAGCTGCTGGGCAGGGATGTTTAAGGCTGTTGCAGCAAATCTCATAACTGCCCCTTTTTCCAGGTGCTCTGTCCCGAGATGATTGGGCTTTATTTATAAGTCCCTGACATGCTGCTGCCTTTTTGCAGAGATTCCCTGCCCAGTAAGGAGGGAATCTAGTCACCGTCTGACTGCAGAGGCATTGCTGAGCTGCCACTGGCTCTGCCTAGCGACTGTGTAAACTTCCTTGCAATTTTGTTTACACCGGTAAGGTTAGAATTGCCTCAGTAATGGTGGACTGCATCGGTTATGGTGGGCTGTCTCAGTAATGATGGACTGCTTCGGTAATTGTGGACACCCTTCCCCTCACTGAGCTCGACCTTCCCAGGTCGAGCTCAAACTGCTGTGCTGGCTGCAAAACTGTCAAGCTGGTGGGTTTCAGTTTGCTGGTCTTTGTTGGGGTGGGACCCGCCAAGCCGGATCACTTGGCTCCCTGCCTTGAGCCCCCTTTCTTTTTTCAGGGGAATGGGAGGCTGTGTCTCACAGGTGTTCCAGGCTCCAGTTAAAAAGGTCACTGGGATTTGTGCTGGAAACTTGCAGTGCAGGCTGAAACGGCTGCCCAGATTTGTGCTGGAAACCCATGCTGCTTGTCAGCCCTGCAGGAATTTCCTGGTCTGTCAGCTGTAAAGACAGTGAGAGAAGGGCAGTATCTGAGCCAGAGTGTCCAGAATAGCTGTAAAAGTTTCTGATGGCCTCCGTTGAGTGGTGGTGGGGTTCTCTGGCCCATTGTACTTCCTGGGTGAGGCAGTGCCCCATGCTGTTTTGGTTTGCTCTCCTTGGGCTACACCCACTGTCCAACCAGTCCCATTGAGATGAACCTGGTACCTTGGTTGGAGATGCAGAGATCACTCACCTTCTGCATCGCTCTCACTGGGAACTGTGCTCTGGAACTGTTCCTATTCAGCCATCTTGGTGGAAGTCTCAATTTTTTTTATCAACTTTTATTTTAGATACAGGGCATACACGTGTAGGTTTGTTACACGGGGATATTGCATGACATTGAGGTTTGGGGTATGGATTCTGTCACCCAGGTGGTTAGCATAGTACCCAATAGGCAGTCTTTCAACCAATGCTTCCTGTCTCCCTCTCCCCTCTAGTAGTCCACAATATCTGTTGTTCCTATGTTATGTTCATGTGTGTCCAGTGTTTAGTTCCTACTTATAAGTAAGAACATGTATTTGTTGTTTTCTTTCTGCTTGGAGTAATGGCCTCCAGCTGCATCTATGTTGTTGCAAAGGACACGATTTCTTTCCTTTTTATGGCTGCACAGTATTCCATGGTGCATATGTACCACATTTTATTTATCTAATCCATCATTGATGGTTACCTAGGTTGACTTCTAGGTCTTTGCTATTATGAAGAATGCTGTGATGAACTTGTGAGTGCAAGTATCCTTTTGGTAGAATGATTTATTTTCCTTTGGGTATACACACAGTAATGGGATATCATAGCTGGGTGAAATCATAGCTGTTTTAAGTTCCTTGAGAAATTTTCAAACTGCTTTCCACAGTGGCAGAATTAATTTACATTCCACCAACATTGTGTATGAATTACCTTTTTCTCCACATCTAGAAAATGTCTGTTGTTTTTTGACTTTATAGTAATAGCCATTTTGACTGGTGTGAGATGGTGTCTCATTGTGGTTTTCATTTGTATTTCTCTGATAATTATGATGCTTAGCATTTTTTCATGTTTCTTGATCACTGTATGTCTTCTTTTGAGAAGTATCTTTTTATGTCCTTTCCCTACTTTTCAATGGGGTTGTTTGTTTTTCTTCTTGTTGATTTAAGTTCCTTATAGATTTTGGATATTAGAACTTTGTCAGATGCATGGTTTGTGAACATTTTCTTCCATTCTGTAGGCTGTCTGTTCCCAATTATATGATTTACTATATAATCTACTTTCTAAAAGAATATTATTCTCTCCTCTTCTCTTTAATATTTTTCCTTTGATCCTGAGCTGTTGGCTCAACAGGTCATTTTTTTTTGACACAGGGTCTTATTTTGTTACCCAGGCTGGGAGTGCAATTGCAGAATCACAGCTCAGTGCAGCCTCGACATCCTGGACTCAAGTGATCTTTCCCAGGCCATTTTTTAAAAATTAGTGTCATTGCACAAGCTCTTTCTTCTACCTTTAATGCTCTTTCTTTCTTAGTGAACTACTTAGCCTACAAAAAACAGTTAAAATATTATTCTTATTGTTAATACTTCCTTGTATTCCTCACTTAGGACTTCAACTCTAATGAATCTTTTGTTTCTAGAGCAAGGATACAAAATAGCAGTTTAGATAGAGAAAGAGGGATTTTTACCTACAATCAATTGCCTTAGAATTAGGCTATGTGTTTCTTTAGAAAAGGCATGATGTTTTAGTCATCATTGTGTCTCTTTTAGGTTTTCAATAACATTTATTGACTAAATATATAAAGAAATAATGAAGTCCTGAATAGACTGATATTATTTCTAGATGTAATTCATACAGAACATGACATATATGATATAGTTTAACTATTTGGACTTGCTTATTGTTCTCTATTAATAGGTATTGTTGCAATTGTATAAACCAGTTTTCTGTAGAAAATAGACTATTAGAGATGCAAAGAATACATATAACCTTGTACAACTTTTTAATCTGAATGACAAAGAAACTGTGACTTTGGTGACTTCTCCCATATCTCACAGCTGACTTGTGACAGTATTTGTAATGCCTGGTCAGCCTCACACATTTAAATTGTCTAGAGTTGATGCTTTGCTGTGTGTAGCAAAGAACTGACTTTTTAATCTCACTTCTCATCTGAGCAACATCAGAAGAACCAGATTTATGTTTCTTAATAAACCCTGCATAATATCCTACACACTAATAGTTATTTTCTTTACTTTTTCTTTTTATCTAATAAAACGTTGTGGTAACACTGTTTTATCAGTTTTAAATCTATGAAGCAGAATTTAATTAACCAACAATGATCTGTAGTTTAGATTATTTTACCAGTTTTTTCTACACTTACCACATACTTGAAAATATTTCTCTCTATCTTTTAGTGTATTTTAAAGTTATGGCAGCTGCATTTCTGTAAAACTAGGACAAATTAGATTTTTTTGTGAGTTGCCTTTGTAAATAGTGATTTAAAAATGTATATGTCTAATTGTTTTTTTATCTTGATATTCATTATTTAAATTCAATAAATTTGCTTAAATATTACTTAAGCAACAATAATACCTATATTTATTATTTCAAGGTGTACCCTAAGGTAGAGTTTTAATGATAGCCTTTAAAATCCTATTTGCTTATAAAAGTGAAGAAATTTACTCATTCCAGGAAAAATGTAGTTACCAAAGCAGTTTGAGAGACAGACTTATTCGGGTCTATTGGGCTCTGGCACAGAAGAACAAGAAAGGCAATGGTAAAAAGAAAGCCTGGATTCTCATCCAGCCTTCATCTCTAAAAACCTCTGAGATCTTGGATAGTTCACTTAATTTGTTTTCGGTGATCTCATCTATTAAATGGGCTTGCTATCATTGCAAGATAAAACTTAAAAAATAAATGTTACACTAAATTAGTTGTCATCTTTATCTTTCTCACCAAGATAGTATCCTGTTTAAGTGCCTTGGAGCCATGCTGCCTGGGTTTGCCATTTATGAGCCATTACCTTAAGCAAGTTACTTTACTTCTTTGTGCCTGTGTTCTCTTCTTTAAAAAATAGGGGTAACAATAGTATCTATCTCATAGGGTTGTCATGAGGATTCTGTGAGTCATTACATGAAAAGCACTTAGAACAGTACTAGCATGTGGTAATGGCTCTTCTCTTTTTGTAATGACCTGCCTATTACTTATTGCTATAGTGACATAGATTTACTAAGAAGCAGCCAATTCACAAGTTTTGTATTATAGCTGGAAATAACTTTGAGAGAGGGAGCGGGAAAAAAAAGAGAATCTCAACGGAGGGGACTCAATACATATACACTTTTCCCACTGTCAGAAAGGAGTTTCTGCTGAGGATTAAGTACACAATGTGGGTTTTTAAGAAGGCAGCTTTGGTGCTGTAATGAACAATCACAAACATCAATACACCTGAAGAAGGTAATCCTGACCTCTGCTTTATCTGCTCCTGATACTCTAAGCTTTTATCCCAAATCTCAAATATTGCTTTCTCTTTTTTTCTCTTTTAAGGTCAATAAAAACTTCAAAGATCTTTTAGAGCTATAGATTTAGGCTGTAAATCCATTTATTTTAATGTCTATGTTTCAAAATTTTTAAAGATTTATTATAGCACTGTGGTCATTATATATTAGATTTTAACACTGTCCTTAAAGATTTTAAAAGATATAAATATATAGGTTATTTCTCTAAGTATTAGAAAACTGTAATAATAGTAACAAAAATAATTCACTATTTCTGAGGACTGTCGAGGTACTAGTCTATATGCTAAAGGTTTTAAAAATATCATCTACATAAATGAACATACAATTCTTAGTGTCTTAGTGCTAGATCAATGAATAAATGAACAGAGCAATTCTTTTTGGTATTATTTCTGTTTCTCAAATGAGGAGATTGAAGTTTAGAAGTTTAAGAACCATGTCCAAGAATACAAAGCTGTAAAGTCAGTAAGTGGTGGCATCAGGATTCAAAACTTTGTCTGACTTAAAAACCCATGTTCTCAAACAATAGCCTATAGTAACTCATGTCTCAAAAAGGGATAATATGCCTTACTGCATTTACTGATTCCAATTTAACAGATAAATCTAAATGGAGAATGGTCACAGCAGCTGCTGCTTTTTGCCCAAGACAAATATAATAATTCTCTCATGAAATAGGTACACTGATAAATAGTCATCCAGTAGTTATGAAGTTTAAGGCTCCTCGTATACTGTGTGTAAACAGAGTATCAAACAAGCTCAGGGTTGATTGGTCTGATTTTCTAAATAAAGTGTCCTGGGAGAATAGGTTACTAGGAACTAGGTGACCCGCTCAAAAGAAAGTGGCATTGTTCTTGTCAAAGTGGTCATTGATTTTCTCTCAGGTTTCTGTTGGAAGTTGCGAGATAAATTTCTATTTGCTACAGAGTGGAAAAAAATGTTCTCAGATGGACTTCTCTGTTTTGAAAATATAATCTTGGAAGGGACAAGAAGTCTAACAGAGAATAATCAGAGTTTTTAAAAAATTCTTTTTGAGATTTGTCAAGAAAAAAATAACTTAAAAAAAGGAATTAATCACATCCAAATTTCTTTTTATGTGTCTAAAAAAAAGATTGGTAAAAGCAACTAAATTAGAAGAAAGTCATCTTTTTAGTTATACATATCACTCTATTACAACATAATTTGTTATATACTAGGATTTATTAATATACTGATAGCAAGCTTTTCAAGTTTGATGGACCAAATAAATTGTTAGATTTTTGAAATCATAGGAAAATAAAATTTGTCTTATGTGGTAAGAATGTGCTATCCATAGCCAAAGAGGACATGATATCATGATATGATGCATTAAGCACAAAAGTAGTTTACGATTAATTTTTCTTTCCTTCTAATCTTTTTTCCGTTTCAGTGACCTCAAGCATTAGCTAAATAACAAGCATTTTCTATTTGGATTCTATGTTGTGACTAGAGGTATTCTCATCAAGGCTACATGCATTTTATTTCAAGTACTTTAGGGATGTAATTCATGAAAATCTTAAACACAGTGTGTTTCCATGTGTGGAAGTCACAGAGCAGCATAATTTTGGGGGAAGCCACCCATTTCATTTCCCAACCGAGGAGGATTTATACTGTATATTGTCACAACTGCTTGAGCACCTTCATCATCTTTAGGTCAAAGATGAATTATTTAAAAGAGCCGAAAGGCTTATTTACAGGACATAATCGACGGTGACAGCTGGGAAGACATTGTGAATGTCTACTGGGTAATTAAAATGAGTTCTCAAGATAGATAAGCACAGAACTGCAATACATATTTATTTGAGAAGTCACACTGGCTCCAAAGAGCTCTTAAGGGCTGTCAAGTAAATAGAAGCTTACGTAGAAATGAGGATGTAGTCGAGTATGTGACAAGTAACGGAAATGCTAGTTTCTTTTTCTGTCTGATATGCTCTCTGGTGACACTCGTGGTGTTAGCTACACTTCGCTTCCTCTGCCTGTGCATTCACAAGTTCTCCCATCTTTGTCAGAATATTGTAACTTAGAAGATTAGCTAGTTTGTGCATGTTCGATTTTAACCGATTAAGGACAAGGAAAGAAGAACAGAATCTGTTGGGCGGGCACCGAATGACTTAGAAAATGAGCAGAATGGAATCGTGACAGGCAGGAAACCCTGACACCACCACCTGTGCTCTCTGCTGCAGCCGTCACTCCTGCCCTCGCCTTCGCCTCCGGTGCACATTAAAGATCCAAAGTCATCACTGACTCCAAGTATTTCACAGCCAATAAAAAAGGAGAAATGTTTGAACTAAAAGCCGAGCTCAACCATGAAAAGAAAGAAAAGAGAAAGGAGGCTGGGAAGAAGGTGATTGCTGCTATGACTGGGGAAGGATGTCAGCTCTCTCTTTCCAGACATAGTGAACTGTATGCAGACCGACAATCTGGAACTAAAGAACCTTGTGTATCTCTACTTGATGAACTACGCCAAGGGGCAGCCAGACATGGCCATCATGGCTGTAAACAGCTTTGTGAAGGACTGTGAAGATCCTCATCCTTTCATTGGAGCCTTGGCAGTCAGAACCATCGGGTGCATCCGGGTAGACAAAATTACAGAATATCTCTGTGAGCCCCTCTGCAAGTGCTTGAAGGATGAGGATCCATATGTTTGGAAAACAGCAGCAGTCTGTGTGGTAAAACTCCATGATATCAACGCCCAAATGGCAGAAGATCAGGGATTTCTGAAGCTCCATGCGATCTCATAGCAGATTCAAATCCAGTGGTGGTGTCTAATGCTGTAGCAGCATTATCTGAAATCAGTGAGTCTCACCCAAACAGCAAGTTACTTGATCTGAACCCACAGAACATTAATAAGGTGCTAACAGCCCTGAATGAGTGCACTGAATGGGGCCAGATTTTCATCCTGGACCGCCTGTTTAATTACAACCCTAAAGATGATCAGGAGGCTCAGAGTATCTGTGAGCGGGTAACCCCCTGGCTATCCCGTGCCAACTCAGCAGTGGTGCTTTCAGCGGTAAAAGTCCTAATGAAGTTTCTAGAATTGTTACCTAAGGATTCTGACCACTACAATCTGCTGCTGAAGAACTTAGCCCCTCCACTTGTCACTTTGCTTTCTGGGGAGCCAGAAGTGCAGTACGTCACCCTGAGGAACATCAACTTAATTGTCCAGAAAAGGCCTGGAACCTTGAAGCAGGAAATCAAAGTCTTCTTTGTGAAGTACAATGATCCCATCTGTGTTAAACTAGAGAAGTTGGACATCATGATTCGTTTGCCATCTCAAGCCAACATTGCTCAGGTTCTGGCAGAACTGAAGGAATATGCTACAGAGGTAGATGTTGACTTTGTTTGAAAGGCTGTGCGGGCCATTGAACAGTGTGCCATCAAGGTGGAGCAATCTGCAGAGCACTGTGTGAGCGCATTGCTTAATCTAATCCAGACCAAAGTGAAGTATGTGGTCTAAGAAACGATTGTTGTCATCAGGGACATCTTCCGCAAATACCCCAACAAGTATGAAAGTATCATTGCCACTCTATGTGAGAACTTAGATGAGCCAGATGCTCGAGCAGCTATGATTTGGATTGTGGGAGAATATCCTGAAAGAATTGATAATGCAGATGAGTTACTAGAAAGCTTCCTGGAGGGTTTTCACGATGAAAGCAGCTCACTCTGCTTACTGCCATAGTGAAGCTGTTTCTCAAGAAACCATCAGAAACACAGGAGCTAGCCCAGCAGGTCTTGAGTTTGGCAGCACAGGATTCTGATAGTCCTGACCTTTGAGACCGGGGCTATATGTATTGGTGTCTTCTCTCAACGGACTCTGTCACAGCTGAAGAAGTAATCTTGTCTGAGAAGCCACTGATCTCTGAGGAGACAGACCTCATTGAGCCAACTCTGCTGGATGAGCTAATCTGCCTCATTGGTTCTTTGGCCTCTGTGTATCATAAGCCTCCCAGTGCTTTTGTGGAAGGAAGTCATGGAATCCGTCCTAAACACTTGCCAATTCATCATGGGAGCACGGATGCAGGTGACAGCCCTGTTGTCATCACCACTCCAACGACCCTGGAACAGCCTCAGGTTATCCCCTCTCACGGTGATCTTTTAAACCTTGACCTTGGTCCCCCAGTCATTGTGCCACAGGTGTCTCCCATGCAGATGGGAGCAGTGGATCTCCTAGGAGGAGGACTAGATAGTCTGCTTGGCAGTGACCTTGGCGGGGGCATTGGAGGAAGTCCGGCAGTGGGACAATCCTTTATCCCATCATCGGCGCCTGCAACCTTTGCTCCTTCACCTACACCTGCTGTCATCAGCAGTGGACTGAATTACCTGTTTGAACTCTCTAAAGGGATAGGCATGGCACCTGGTGGATATGTGGCTCCTAAGGCTGTCTGGCTACCTGCAGTAAAGGCTAAAGGCTTGGAGATTTCATGAACGTTTACTCATCACCAAGGGCACATCTATATGGAAATGAACTTCACCAGTAAAACTCTGCAGCGTATGACAGATTTTGCAATCCAGTTTAACAAGAATAGCTTTGGTGTCATCCTCAGCACTCTGGCCATCCACACACCACTGATCCCAAACCAAACCACTGATGTCTCCCTGCCTCTCAACACCGTGGGCCCCAAAAATGGAGCCTCTGAATAACCTGCAGGTGACTGTGAAAAACAACATCGATGTCTTCTACTTCAGCTGGCTCATCCCACTCAATGTGCTTTTTCTAGAAGACGGCAGAACGGAGCACCAGGTCTTTCTTGCAACGTGGAAGGATATAATCAGTTCAGATTAAGGATATAATCAGTTTCAGATTAAGGAATGCCATTTAAATGCGGACACTGTTTCCAGCAAGTTGCAAAACAACAATGTTTATACTATAGCCAAGAGGAATGTGGAAGGGCAGGACATGCTATACCAGTCCCTGAAGCTCACTAATGGCATTTGGATTTTGGCCGAGCTGCGTATCCAGCCAGGAAATCCCTACACTGTCACTGAAGTGTAGAGCTCCTGAAGTCTCTCAATACACCTATCAGGTCCACGACAGCATTTTGAAAAACTAACAAGACTGGTCCGGTACCCTCCAATCATGCTGTGATCGGCACAAACCGAGAACTCAACTGGAAGAAATGGTATTGCTGTGTAGAATCTGAACCCAAGCACACTGAGGCCACCCAGCAAGGTAGTAACTGTCTAACCTGTGCTCACATTAGGGCACACCCTGTTGGATAGTTTTAGCTTCCTGTGAACATTTGTAACCACTGCTTTCGTCACCCCCACCTCTCACCACCTGCTGCTGCTACCTGGGCCTACTCGTGGGCTTCTCCATGCTGCGCCAATGGTTGGCTTTTCTACACCCTCTTTTGAGTGTCGTTTGGTATTTTGTAATTGAGAGCTCATTTCAAAAGCAGAAAAAGACAACAAATACTAAAGCAAGGAAAAGGGTCACTGAAAAAAACGAAAAAAAAGAAAGAAAATAAGCAGAACGCAGCATCCAGAAGGCTATGAAACTCTTGAATAAAATGTTTACCATAGGAAGGAAGAAAAAAGTGACCATAAACTCTTGAATATTTCTATAAACACAAAAGACATTCACTGAATCCATCTGATCAAACAGGGTCTTTAAGGAGTACTGATTTTATGATTCAGTAACTTTATTGAAGAACACGGCCTCTTCTAAGTGTTTATACTGACTGCAAAACTTCTTTCCCCATCCTACCCAAAGAGATATTGGCTTCAATAAGAACACGATGATATTTTTCTTTAATGATGTATTCAAGTTACCTTTCTCTCTATCCACTTTTTCTGTTTCATGGTTTAAATTTTTGTGTTTATGATGATGATATTCATTTATAATTTTGGCTTTCATTCGCTTGTCAATATATCTCTGGTTCCATTTCTCCATTTCCCCTGAGAAAAGCTCCAGGCAATAGAATATAGGTGAACAGGAAGATACTGGGATGCAAGGTGATGTTTTAACATGTGCCACATTTGAGTAACTTACATGTATCTAACTATAAATGTTTAATGGGGAATTAGATATATGCGTTAGAAGGAGATGAGAAGTCTGAGCTGGAATATAAGCTTATGAGTCACGTGAGTACTGGTACTAGTTCACCTTAGTGGATTTAATGAGATAGCCTATGAAGACTCAGTAGCATAAATAAAAAAGAAAGTAGGAAGATGGGGGGCTATGAATCAAATTCTGGGATTCCAACTCTAATATTTAAGATTTGGACAGAGGAAGGGGAGCCCAATAGGAAAAATGAGAAGCACAGACCAGAAAATAACAACAGGAATAAGGGTATGAACTGGATAGTGTCTTAGAAACAAAAGGAGGAGAGTCTTGAGAAGGAGGAACTCAGATAATAAAGGAAGTCATATGAGACAAAGATTGAATAAGTATGGCCAATTGTGGTGGATTCATCAATATATGCCATTGGAAATGAGTTAATGGAACTCATTACCATAAGTATGGAACTTTCATAAGTATGGAAGTGGAGAGAATGAGACTCTGAAGGTAGGGTGGAAAGAAAGGAAAGGTATACATAGGCAGTAAATTGAACAGCTAGTGCAATTAAGGACTTTCTTTAAAATGAGAAAAATCTGATCATGTTTCTTTGCTGAAAGGAAAAGATCAAAGCAGTCACATACACAGAAGAAAGACGGGACCAAGGATGAGTGTACATCCTCAAGAGGCAGATGCAGATCAAGTGGAGAACCAGGGTGTGGAGATGTTGCTGGTATCATATTGGAGCAATCGAAGGAATACGTTCTGGAATCGTTACAGTTTGCCTTTGAATTTAGGTTGTGCAACCTTACGTAATTTGTTAAATTAATAACAACACCTCTCCCAAGTAAGTTATCATACTTAAATAAAGTATTGCTTGCAATGTTCTCTGATATGGAAATTAAGTAATACAGTTTTGATAATATTAAATAAAACAGGAGATAAGCATGTAAGGATATAAGCATATAAGGATAGGTATGGCTAAACTAATTTTGAATGGATGGATCTTATGAATTTTTACACAGTTTCTAACCTCTCTGTGTCATAGTAGACATGGTCATTGGTTGGGAGTGACTGAGTGAGTGGTCGATTGGGGAGCTTGAGGGTAAAATAGCAGAGATTTGAGAGAGTTTTGTAGAAAATAGAAGAGGGAACATCAGGGAAGGATGAATGATGGAGAACGTGTACATTTACGAATTTTGAATCTAAAACATCTTTTCTTTTTTCTTTCCCCTTTTCTTCCTTGTCTTTTTCTTCCCTTCCCCCCTCTTCTCCCCTCCCTCCTGCATCTGCTCCCTTCTCTCCTCCTTTTTCTGCTCCTTCTCCTCCTCTGCTTCCTCCTACTTCTCCTCGCTTCCCTCCGTATCTCCTTCATCTCTTTCTCCTCATTCTTCTTCTCAGTTTCCTCCTGCTGCTTTAACAATTTGAAACAGGTAGATATTGGTGATTTTAAACAGTTCTGATACAAGAGCAGAAAAGGCAGATTTTGACCTGGGAGAGGGATTTACTTTGCCAAGTGTGACATAAAGGCAAGTGGATTAAGGGTGTTGGGAAAAGATTAGCCTAAGTTGGAACAAAGTAAGGACAGCAGGAATTTGTAGGTAATGAGAAAAAATATAGACAAGTTAAAGGACACTTGAATAGCAAGACATTGTTGGAGGTGGAGACTAAGAGAACTGAAATAATAGGCATTGTAATCAGAGGGAAATATATTATAGGGTAAGATTTCAGAGGTGGGGTAATTCTAAATGATGGCAAACTTGGCATGTCAGCTATAGATGGGCAGAGGAGAAATTAAGTGAATGCCAAATTGAAGGAATTCAAGAACTGTGGGAAACAGACATTATATATGTAATTTACATGGTCATCTGAACTATGTGCCGACATTCTAAATACATTTTGGAAGATAACCAGTTTGAAAGTCACAGTGAGTGGTAGAGAGTTAGGAAAGAGGTTTAAATAAAAGGAGGAGGTAGCAGTGATCTGGAGGAAGCAGTTGAGAGTAGAATGTAGGCAAGGGTATTAAAGGGTGGCTTGTCACTGGAGAGGGCCAGGTTTCAGCTAATGGCAAGGAGGCTGAAGGGTAATTCTGAAGATAAGGTAGAAGAAGGTATTGTGAGATCACATCAGTGCCACTTGGGACAGGGGAGGGGAGGGAGCACTTTTCCTAACTTTATTCCCCACTGAGTCCCCTCTTAAGCCTTGAGAGTCAAGCCAGCCATGTGCCTCTCTGAATGCAACTCCTCCCCTTCCCCTGTAATTCCCAGATCTAAGCTAAAGAAAGAGGAAAGTTTCTGTTATGGTTATGGTTAACAGATAGGGCTATTTTGATTAGAGAATTATGACCTTCTTGTGACTAAAAATGAAATGAAAAGGAATTTTTATTGTGCAAGAGAGACTAGAAATCATGAGATGGGCCCTGGTTTCCCCCAGGGGTAAAACTACCCACAACGACAGTGCAGGGGAAAGAATCTAGACGTTTTCTACTTTTGACCTTTAGAATTTCACTTTTTAGCATATGGGTATAGCCCTTTTTGATAGTCATAAATTCGTATTTGTTTCTTGCTAACAAGAGATTCAAGAGTCTCAAACCATAGTTGATTAAATCTCATGGGAATATTCTTGGAAAATGCATATAATCAAAATTAATAATGATTATCACTAGTGAATCTTAGGGGCTACTTTCTATCCTTGAATTCTAAATAGACTAAGCCGTGAATATTTTAGCTGTCATTTTTTGTTGTATTCTTAGATTTTGCAAATAATTATATTTGAAGTATGCATCATAAGGGTCTTTTGCATATTGATATGTATATCTGCTTTGCATGGGCTAGAAACAGTAATTGATTGAATTTTTGCATGCCTACAATCTGGCTGGCTGCTTCAGCCTTGCTTAAGGGGTTTAATTCAACATTAGGTTACGTTTACTTTCTTTCCTGATGGTCTCTACTTCTGTCTGCCTGACAGTTGCTCTTTGTACTTCTCATTGTCATCCATTTTCTAAACATGTCCAGCTCAGGAGGACTAAACTGCAGTGAACTGCTGTCAGTGCTGATAGACTGGATGGCTTCCAGGCCCTTCTTGTTGGTGATCTTGTCAAACCATTACATGCTGATTATGGTTTATTGATGATGCCTGCCAAACTGCTTAAGAGGCCAGATGTAGCATCTCTGAGCAGTTGAAGCCTCACAGCTGGTTAGTATGTTGCACACCACTTCTGCTTTCTACACTACATGATGCTGTATCAGTGACACCATACCTGATAACCCTTTGAAGGACATGCAGTTCTTCTTGGCTGATTACTTTCTGGTCTCTAGGTGCTTCAGCTCACATTACTGCCTAAATAAAAACTTTCAGTAACTGTGTGTACTCACTGGTATTTTTTCTTTCAGCAAGACAATAGTGTATCTTAAAAACATTTTCTGACTACGCCTGTAATCCCAGCACTTTGGGAGGCCGAGGTGGGTGGATCACGAGGTCAGGAGTTCAAGACCAGACTGGCCAACATGGTGAAACCCCGTCTCTACTAAAAAATACAAAAATTAGTTGGGCATGGTGGCTCATGCCTGTAATTCCAGCTACTTGGGAGGCTGAGGTAGGGGAACCGGGACCTGGGAAGCGGAGGTTGCAGTGAGCCAAGAATGAGTCACTGCACTCCAGCGTGGGCTACAGAGCAAGACTCCATCTCAAAAAAAAAAAAAAAAAAAAAAACCAGAAAAAATTTCTGACTATAAACAACTTCTTAAAGTATATCTTCATTATGGAATATTGATATTTGAGTAATTTAAAAATTGGAATCCTTGAATATTTGAATATGTGTTGAGAGTGAGGGTGCGTGGATTATATTTCACTTTAAATTGTTTAGTCTCAACTAAATTCTTATTTTAAGAAAAAAAATTCTTATTTTTAGGAAAAATATTTATAGAAGGCTTGTAACCACGAATATTACAATTTGATCAAGACCCAGAATTTGTTATAAGCGTCCTTTGAAATTTTATTTTACTTTTAAGACTGAGGTAACACTAATATCTGAAATATCAAGAAGAACTACATATGAGATTGTGTCATCAAAATTTTTATCAAGTGCCATTTGAATTCATGGTATTAGTAGAAATAAGTGTGAAACAAAAAATCAGGTCTAAAATAAAGTCAACAAAATAACACCTAAATGAATTTAGTTCTGGAAATAGATGTTTCAATTATTTTAACATTTCCAAATGGACACATACTTGCCTAATATTTAACTGTTACTTAATATTACAAGTTTATCTTGTATTGCACTAACTAGGACCACGATGATAACTATATGATTGCTGAAATCATGGGTGTCTTAAAAACAGATGCTTATTAACTAAGGTGATTCATGCAGTAAATTAATTCCTGACCACTAGATGGAGCTATGCAACCTCTTGCATCATTAACAGACGTCTTACAAACTATTTGCTTTCCTTGAAGGGAAAAAATTATCCTTGAAAATTTCTGAGGAGAGTCTTCTCCCTCCCATTTTAACCCCATCTTCCATTGATGACTGAAAAATGCTCCATATTCTCTGTATAAAGACAAAGCATTACGATAATGACACGGTGGTGTAATCATTATATTGTGCTCTAGGAAGGAAATAGATACATTGCCAAGGTCACCCTATGGTTAATTCACCCTCTCCACTAATAGCAGTAGGTCAATCACAGTGACATGCTAACAATTCTTTCTTTTTCTATTCATTGGTTCAAGACACAACTCATTAACTTCATCTATTTGGATTGTAGACCACAGCTTGCTTCTAGGATTTAGGAGGCTATGGAAATGTGATTACATTTGGAGAAAGTGCATAAACCACAAACAGTGTAACAAGTACAAATAATAGTTTTTCTCTTCATTTTATCAGTTACCCATCATGATTAACTTAGTAAATAATTTATAGATCTTTGTGGCTCTGGAGGAATGAGGATCACCCCTAAACAATGATTAGCATTGCATATGAAAAACTAAGTGTAACTACAATATTGTGCTACTTAATGTTTACCTTTCCTTGTAAAGAAAGACTTCTTTCACTGTGATTTATAAACAATTATTTCCATTTTGGCTTTCACCCTAAATTTAACCAGCAAAAATAAAAAAAAAAATCATTTTCCTCAAATATTTCATTGTTCTCCCTGGTAGAGAACTATAGCATTATGCACAAAATAGCTATTTAATAAGTTCTTCTTATTAAATGAAAGATTCATGACACCATGATTATATTTTGTATCATGGGAGCAGGGCAATTTCATTTTTGTCCCTTACTCTTGTCCAAATTTCAATGTATTAAATTATCAGAAAACTTCAAGTAATAAATATGTTTTAAATATTTAGAGGTAATATTCCATAGACAAGACAGAGTTTTGGATGCTGAAATAATAATTAAAAACCCTAGACACCACTATGTTCCCCATTGATTCAGTTATTTAAATAGGAATTTATGGACTGTAGTCATTTTAATAAAAGATCTTTATTTTGAATCTAAACCTCATATAGAAATTGGTAAATGACCAGAAACAGCTAATTGTCAGTCAAATATTTTTGACAGAGAATATTTGTAAAGAACGGCATAATCAGAAAGTTTTTTAAGAAGCCAACTGTTTTTGGTGGAGCAGGGGCATAAAATGGAAGGATGCTTTACACGGCTCTTTGCTTCTAAAATGAGGCAGTTCTGGAAAACCCTAGATAAAGAATTACTCATTAATCTCTGTTGGCATGCAAGCCAACCTGATACAATATAGGAACTAAAATGAGTCAATTTTACCTCTGAGGGTAAATACAACCTCAATTTCCCTTCAGCCTGTAAAAAGCTTCTAAGAAACGTAATGATGCCTGGGCTAACAGAAAGGAAATACATTCAAATATATATGTTTCATTTGCAAAATGATATTCCTTTGATTTTAACAGCAAGACAAATTCACAACAGAATATTTAGAAAATGCAGAAATTGTACATGAGCAGATAGGAATAACCCATAATTCCATCACTCAAAAAAAACAACTTATAGGGTTCTATGTGCGTTGATATATGTATGGGCCTAGACTGACTATGTTTACCTAATTTGTTTTTTATTTTCTTTCCTATAATATAAAGAAAGTCTTTTAAAATATCACTGATTTATCTTCAAAAATATGATTTTAGTAACTGCCTAGCATTGTAGTATATAGATGTACAATAATAATTTGACCAGGAATGTATTTTGGACCTTTAGATGGTTTCTTAATCTTGATTATTGTAATCAATGCTACAATGATTTTTAATTTGAGTTAACGAATGGTGAAAGTCTGTCTCAGAATAATTTTCTATATATTTATTATCATATGATGTTTACATGGTAAATATTTATACATATTATAAACCCATATATATATTATTGTTTTTTTAGCATGTAAAAAGGGAAGGCTTGTACAGCAGCCTGGTCTTTCTATTGACAAAGCATGAGGGGAATAATAAGGTGGGTGAAGAGTTTGTTTAGTTGTATTTTTGAAATAGTTGGCAAGAATATATAAAGATTATATGTATCTATACTTTCCAAGGTACTTGAACTCCTGCTTTCTGAGGAGAACCAAAATGCAAAATGATGCTCTCCAAAGCAATCACATTTGTAATCAACATCAAGGCAGGGTATATTATAGCAGTGAGTAAAAGAATTAATGTACAGACACAGATGCCACTCCCAGCAGGCCTGCCGACAGTAAGCATTTTACTAATTTTCTCTATTTGGTCATAATTTCACTCAAGGTCCCATTTGTAGTAAAGCTCAAGTAAACTTAACAACTTACTCTAGAAATGCAATGAAAGTGATGACCAAAGTGCTATTGTGCTCACCAACATGGTGTTACCAAGCAGCTGTCACTCGCTGGCTTTCTGTTACACAAAAAGGATTTTGTCACTTTCTAAAGGAGAATTTTCACCTATACCTTTTCCTTTTCACTTTTTATTTGAAAATAATTTTAAACTTACAGAAAACTTGCAAAAACAGTATGAAGGATGAATACCCATAACCCAGATTTCACAATTGATGACATTTAACCATACTCATTTTATTATATTTTATCCCTCCCTTCCTTCCTTCCTACTTAGTTATATCTATGTATCTGGCAGGAATATAACTAAGAGATGCTATGTTCTTATTACACTTTATCCTATATTTTCCTATAGATTGTTATAATATCAATATTCTCATTTTATTACTGGTAATTTTAAAATCTGATTTCATGATTAAAGTGATACCTCAAGGTAAAGTTACTGTTTTTCTTTTGTAATGAATCATTACTTTGTATCTTATCAGAAGACACTTTGAAAGAATGTAAGTTTCATTTTTCTAATCAAACTCTTACCCACTAGTTGTAGCATCCACTGAGGATCCTTGACTGAAATTGCCATTACTATAATTTTTGCCAGGTGGTGGTTTTTTAACTCCATTTCTCTATACTTACATAAAACACTAACAATATAATTGTTTATTTTGCTGCTCAAATTGCTGCACATCTGGCCAGTAAAGCCACTTTAGAATGGTTTCTGTGTCACTTTTTGACATTTCCCTTCATTCTTTGAGGATACAATATTATTTTCCAGCACAGCAATATGTGCTAGGTTCGTTTGTATTTTTTTTGCACCAGCCTCTGGTCAGCCATTTCTTTAATGAGTCCTGGTTCTTGTTAGTGGAGAATGACATTAGAAACCAAGGCATTATAAGCTAGACGTGCTTATTGACACTTGAGTTTACTGCTTCTAGTCCCACTGGGGGACTAACTGAAAAACATATATGTGGTGTATATGTATGTCTATGAACATGTATGTGCATACACATTTATATACACACATTTACATCTATGCTTCTCGCTCACTCACACCTTAAATTCATACCAATGTCACAAGTTTACCTTATTACCTCCAGTGATAATCCACACTTGCAGAATTCACTCTGACGTCTATTTTCCATACTTGTAGTTTCCTTTTCTGACAAGGAGAAACATGGCTTTCATTTTCTTATTTTCTCAGCACCCGCATTATTAATCGATCTCAATGATCACCCAGAGCTGCTGCCAAAAACCCCGCCTGGCTGTCATTTTGCAAAGGTTCTCAATTCGCTCTCTCAGCTGCCTCCAACAATAGTTCTGGGCGAGGCAGAAGACAGAGATGAAGAATAGAAGTGAAAGATCCCTAATGGCTTTTTGAATATATTATTCAAAGACGGACAAAAGGAAGGAAGGGAGTCTAAATATTTTAATGTATAAATAATTCGATCAGAAAATAATCCTTTACTGTTAGCTTTCTTTGAGTAGTTGTAATTTATTCGAACAAGATACATCTAACATGTGAAAAAAAATCATCTCAAAGAGCATGATTCAGGTCTTTGATAAATAATGAAGGCCAATGTCATGTGAAATGATCTGAGAATTCATGCCGTTTATCTCCAAATCATGATTTTTCCCTTTACAATTTGATCATAGCAGCATAAAACTCTAGGAACAGATGACTGGCATATGCAGGCTTATTCTTAATTCATTTTGATGTGGTCAATTTTGTTTAAATGATATTCAAGCATTAATGTTAAATATCCAGGATACAGACTTTGGTTTTTTGAGTTGTATTCACTCAGGAATATGAGATTCTTTCACAGAACATAAAGATATCCACAGCATTTTCATTTGATTCCCAGCTGAAAGAACATAATGAAATTAAAGTCATCCTCCCTATTCCTTAATAAATGCTATGAATTGAAATGAGAGCTAATAGCTGAAGTGCCTAACTTCTGAGCATTTATTTAGCAGAGTTGCTCACCCAATTCTTCAGTGGCACTGAGGAGCTGAATGCAAAGGACGAGAAGCTTAAACACAAAAATCATGGTGAAAATTGAATTTTCTTTTGTAAGATATTGTACACAGGACTGAGTTACGTCAAGAAAAAATGTTTTGCAATCAAATTAAGTAATTGACATTCTGTTAGAAGTCTACAATGAATTGGATGTAGACCCGCATATGTTACATTTTCTGGTCTGATTACTTACAAAGCTTCAGTCACAAACGATCTGTCTTCTTGCATTATCAATGTTTCAAGCAAAGAAGATTAGATGTTATGCAGTGATATTGCCTTACAGTTTTGAAACAGACAGATTTATGTATTTATTCAACAAATATTTGTTGAATGCCTACTATGTTTAGGCATTATTCTACTTCCTTATCGTACAGTGATAAATAAGATACCAGTGACAAATAGGATAAATGAGATAAGTGATGTATAATCCTTGCCCTAGTAGATCTTACATCGAGGGGAGGCAGACGATAAATACATACACATAAAAAATTTCAGATAATTCTAAGTTTCACTGTGGAAAATAAAGGAGAGTAATGGGACAGAGTCAAGGTAGGTGCTAGTCTATTTAGAAACACTAACCACTGCAGAGTAATTATAACACTTCACATATTAGAACTCAAAAAACTTGAGACATTGTTTAGTCCCACTCCATCTTTTTGCAAAGGTGAATCTGAATTCCACAGAAATTGTGACTTGCCTAAGGTCCCATGGCTTTTGATGTTCTTGCCGGAATTTGAGTTCCATTGTCTAGTAGACCATTAGTCACAGTTGTTACTTGATATCCTGGCAATTTACCAGAAATGAGGATGGAACCACTCAGCTTCATGTAGCTCCTTGTGATCCAAACACAGTATTTTAAAATATAGCTCCTGATTTCTTTTTGTCTTTATCAAATTACTACTTGTACATAGTTGTAAATGATAAATTCTTTATCATTATATAGTATTATATATTCTAATAATATTTTAAACAAAATAAAATAACAAAAATAGTAGTCTCTCCCCATCTTTCCCAATGCCTAGTTTCTATTTCTAGAGGGAATCATGTGTTGTTTTTGCTAAGGTTTCTTCTGGAATGTACCTCCATTAGCTAAACAATGTGCTCATATTTCTATTTCTTGATTTTCCAGTTTTTGTACTGAATAGTTTTATTAAACAGGCCCAGTTCCTGGCATATGATAACAGCAAGAATGAAAATATCTCTTACAGTATTCTTAAATTTACTTGGCGAAGCTAGTATTTCACTTGATCTTAGATAAAATTTATGATAATAACCATTTGGTCCATTTTAGTTAAAAAAAAAAATCCTACGTTCAATAATTAATGTGCCTGTTCTAAACAATGGTGAAATAGTTAATTTTAATTTAATGTTGAGGCATGCATGCTTTTCTCCTCCTGCCTACATTTGTGGTAGGCTGTCAGCTTGCACAGTTTCGTACAAAGGAGGAGACTTAAATTCTTGGACTTCTACTTCTTTGGGATTCTATGCTTCTCCTTCATTTGCTAATCCTTGAAGGTCAAATGTTGGGGTGGAAATGAGAGTAGAGAGGGATTTTCTGGACTATTAATAATATGAGATGGCATACTTCCACTCTGGGGTAGGCATAAATTGACCTTTTCTCTAGTGAGATCATTTCGTGGATTCTTTTGACATCTCTGCTGATTGAAGTTCCCTTACCACTGGTTCCTGGAAATTCAGAGTCACTTTTCTATTGGACACTATTGTTTCTCAACTGATGCAACTGACTGGATCTAACATATCTACCCCTAATTATGGTCCACATCTGGTCTGCAGTAACCGGCCATACATCGTGTATCCTGACAAAATCTGGGAGCGTAGGCAGTCTTTTGACTGAACAACTTATCTTGCAGAAAGCTTGGCTTTGTTTCCTCTATGCCAGTGGCAAGCGGCAAGAGTACTGCTCCCGTCACACAGGGAAGGACATGGGGCTCACAGTTATCATTAAACCTCTCCTCAAATCCTTGCCTCTCCTTTTCTCCCAACTCAAGGATTTGCTTCTCCCACGTATTTTTGGACTGCAGATAGATATTCAACTAAATGTTGGAAACGTATTTTCAACCACATTTTGGAATATTGGGCACATTATTTGGGGACCTCAGTTCAAATAAAAACTTAAAAGCTGCATTTGTAACATTTGATTGCAAATATTTCTACTGATTTCCTTCCATGAAAGATGAAAATATAGTTCCCTTCTTCATCTCTTTTTTTTGCTACATTTTTCCCTGCTTCCATCTTCCTGAAAGAATTATATCATGTTTTGGGTTGAATCAATATTTAGTATAAACATTATAGTGATTATAAATATTTACAACTGAGTCTTTCTTTTTAAAATTGTTTATGTGCCTATCTAATTCGAAAACATTCCATCTAGTATGGAAATTTTGATTTAATATGTTAAAAAATCAGGAAAAGAGGTTAATTTTAGTTGCAGAGAAAACCTTGATACATTTAAAGCAAACTAAATATGACCAGAGAAGGACTCCGAACTTCTACATTTGAGTCCTTGTAGATGAATTGTGTCTTAGCTTAACAGGCAGACAAGATTGAAATCCTAATTTAGGAGTATGTGCCTGGAACAATAACTGAGGCTTGACCAAGCCCAGCGGCCATACTTCAACCACTGAGAGGCTGCTAAGTGTTCGGACGGTGTTCAAATAAGGCAAACGCCAACCTGTAACCAATCCAGCTGTTTCTGTACTTCATTGCCGATTTCTGTACGTCAATTTTCCTTTTTTTTTTTGTCTGTAAATCTTCCACTATGTGGCTACACTGGAGTCTGTGAATCTGCTGTGATTCTGGGAGCTGATCGATTTGCAAATCATTTATTGCTCAATTAAATGTGCTTAAGTTTAATTCGGCTGAAGTTTTTCTTTTACCAATACTCATGCACCGTTTGTACTGCTTTCTCTTAATTCTAAGAGAAATGTGGACTGGGACTTCCCACGATCACCACTGTTGGGATTCTTATCTTTCTTCCACACTGGAGTTCTCAGATTCTGAAGCTCGATATTACTTTTTGTTGGTTTATCATTAATTTGTGGGGTGAGAGTTTTATTTTTGAGATCTTGTGGCCTGAAAATGTCTTGTGACAGGAAAACAAATCTCAGGACCCTAAAATCACTAAGCCAAGAAAGAAATCAAGCTGGAAATTACATCAGGTAAACTGGCCTTCCATTTTAACTCCTAAATAATACAGCTAAATGGATAAAAGAGCTGCATACCTTCCTCACAATTTGCCCCCAAGGAAATTCCTTGTGGGCCTCAAGATCTTTCTCCTAAAGCAGTTGTGTTGAATTTCACCCTGGAAATGTACGCTGATAGCTTATCTTTATAGGTGTGGAAAAGAAAGTCATCTTTCTGATCACCTGAGACAAATGCATATCTGATTGCTTCTCTGCCCTATTGTTTATGTAAAAATGCAGATTGATGGAGCCAGATTAAATTGTTTATTCAGTGAAAAGGTAAATCAAAGCCTCAGAAGAATGCAACCTTTTGTCTCTTACCTGCCTATGACCTGGAACACGGTCCCCACCCCCCACCCCCCTGTAACTTGCCCCACCTTACTGGACTGAACTGAGCCCATGTGTATCTTATACATATTGATTGACATCTCACGTCTCCCTAATATGTATAAAAGCAAGC
Organism: Plecturocebus donacophilus; assembly: GCA_004027715.1. NCBI lineage: Eukaryota > Metazoa > Chordata > Mammalia > Primates > Pitheciidae > Plecturocebus > Plecturocebus donacophilus. Next base: position 26,273 of record PVKP010006160.1, read on the forward strand.
TGTACCCTGACCACCGTGGGCTCATGTTGTCGCACAGCCTCCTACGGCTGTGTCATGGGTGCGCCCTTAACCTTGGCACAATAATCTTTCTAAATTGGTTGAGACCTATTTCAGATATTTTGGGTTCATAGTCTTTATTCGATCTTCACATTTCATTGCTAGCAAAATTGAAAGACTTTGCTCACTGCCTTCTGGTTGCAGTATACTATGAAGTAGTTTGATAACAGCCTAATTCTTGATTTTTTGTTCTTCCCTATTCTCCCATTGATTATGCTGGTCACTGACTGGGTCCTCCCTCTTTAATCTGGCAGTTCATGTCTTCAGTTCCAGGAAATAATCATAGAATTACTTGGATAATTCCTCATTCTTCCACCCTCAATTCATCTTCTCCTTTACTGTAACATCTAACTTATTATTAAAACCTCCTTGATAGGTCTTCTAATTAAAAAAATATTTATTTTATTTCCAATTCCCCATATCTTTGTCTTGTTTTTAATATCTGAGAAATTTCCTCAAATTTTAAATTTTATAACTTTTATTGAGATTTTATTAATGCTATGAGACAAACGTTTTCTAAGAATTTTTTGGGAAAATATTCTCATTTAAAACAAAAACAGAGCAATTAATGCTATATATATATCTCATATAAATATATATATTACTTATAAATATATATGACATCTGAAGAGCTTACTTTTCTATTGCTCCCTGAATAGTTTGTTTCCTCTGCATTTTAAATTTTTAATATTATTTTGGTCTCTTTTTTTTTTTTTATAATGGCATAGGCTTTTTTCAAATCTATGTCAATCCTTTTTCTGTTTATACTTAAGCCTGAGGCACTAAAATGCTGTTTGAAAATTCTGTTTATGCAGGTGACTGGTGGTCTCTGGCACTTTATAGTAGTGTTAGCACTAGGGAACCTGCCAGTTTGATGGGAGGATTTCTAAATGTGGTATCTGTGAATCTTTTCTTTGAGGCAGGTCAGTTTCCCTAGAAAGGATTCTTTAGATTTTCTGCTAGTGATGTTGTCAGTGTTGCTCCCAGCATTCTTGGAATCAGTTTGTTAAGGCCAGCTATTGTTTCACTATGCAGCAGGTCAATTTCCACTTGATCCCACTTTTTAAAGTACAGCTTTCCGCCTAACCCTGGCCCCTTCAGCTGTGCTTTTTGTCTCAGAGTCAAGTCAGTCTACTTCAAGGTCTCTTGAGAGTAAACCTCTAGTCTTCTGTTGTGATGAATGGGGAGAACTGCTTGGCTGCACTGAACAGATGAGGGTTTCTTGGACATCTAACTACTACCTATGAAAACTTTCAAACCATTTTCTATGATTTAGTAGCACTTGAAATGCTGCCTTCAGAGGTCATTAGAGTCTAGTTTTCCTCAATCAGCTAGGTCAATCATCACTCCTGTATCTACATTTTAACTTTCAAAGTTTGTTGATATCACTTTTCTAGTGTTCTATCTTGGACTCTCTTCTTTGTTCTTCCAAATTTGTGACTTTTTAATTCCTTTACTCTGTTCTCAGTTAAGTTTTGAGATGGAGCAGAAATAAACATACCATTCAATCTATTATGTTTTCTGGAAGGTTTATATCTTCTTTTCCAGTTTATATTTTTTGCATATTTTAAAAGCTTCAACTTCAAATAAATTAGTATAATTTAATTTTTTAAATCATGAAAGATGTTAATTTACTTTTGTAAAAACTAAAAATAATAAATGTTTATTTACAATTATTCACATGATTGGGCTGAGGCATAGTATGTGAAGTTAAAATGCAAGAATCATTTGGATGTCTCTTTGTTCTAATAAACAGCCAAATTAATCTCTTCAGGTGAACACAAACTGTGCTAGAATACAGATAGTATGTTATACAAAGTCCATGTTATTGGGGTTTTAAAAATTGTTAATAATTGTAGCTTGTGTTGACATTGGATGTTTCAAAAGATTTTTTGATGATAAGGTAGGTACAGAAACTCAAAAAATAATTTTAAGTGAATATTCAATCATGAAACATTATATATCATCAAAACACATCTTATCTAATATTCCTTATTGTTATGATGAACAAAGTTGTTATTATATAATAATAGTAATTAAATTCTAAGAGTATTCCTGTGGAAAGATGCAAGATAATAAAAAAGATAGTTGTATTTCACTTCTGATATATACCCAAACTCTGACATATTAACTCTTTGTGGGTCAATTTTCTTTTTAACTTTATTCCTTTAAAAGTTGATGAATTATTAGTTAAGGGTCAGTCTTTTATCAAAAATTCACCTTTCTACCACTTTCATTCTCTGCCCTAGACCCCTCCAAACACACATACATCTTCGACAGCTTGATCTTGTCATGCAGATCTTGGCAACAGCTGAATTCAAACAACACGGCTTTCAATATTTTATCTGCATTCTTGGAGACATACTATGTAGTTCATTACACAGCCTATCAATTTTCTTACTTCCATGAGATATTGATGAGTAAAAGACTAGGTTCAATGTTTTATAATTAAATAAATGTTTATACTTCTTGAAGAAGTATTATTATTATTATTAACTAATCAGAGCTTTTTCTATCAGTAAAGAAATCTTTATAAATCAAGTCTTTAGGATCCTACATTATATAGTTAATTACAGAAAGGTTAAATTGATGAATTCTTTATTCTGTAAGATTTGATTTTTGCAAAGCATAAGCTTGGAAAATGAAAAAAATTTAGAAAGGTGAATATTATAGTATGCTAGTATTATAAAGTCTAAGTTACAAAGAAGGAAGTAAATATGAGGAAGAAATGAAAAGAAAGGAAAATTCACAATGCAGATAAGAAAGAATGTTGAAAATTTAAGAAAGTGCTTAATCATTAATAAAACATATTCCATGAAGTGCCCAACTGAGAGATTAAAAGTGAAGAGAGATTTAAAGATAGCTGTGGTGATAGGGGGAATGGCCATTGGGGCTAGCTCTTCACCAGTAAGTTAAAAAATTAGAAAAACTCAAAATAGTCAGCTTAGCATTCAACAGGGCTCCATTATTACTAAATCTTTGGTAACTCTGTATAAGTTTGGTCTTCTCAATAGCCTGAAACATTTAAAATGTCATATAATACAGTTTGCAAGACAAAGACTAAAAGGAATACACTTGGTCAAAGTTTAAAAAGCTGTACTAAAAAAATGTAATATTTTTAGAGGAAAGCAACCGCCGCTTAGTATAATCAAGGAGTTCATTTATAAAAGTTATTCATCAGAGACAAATAGGAAACCACTGAAAAGTACTCAGCTTCTACAAGATATATACCCCAATTGCTTATGAGACTGTTTGACATTGTTGAGTTCTTTGCTCTTTGGAATTGAAGGGCTTATTAAGTAACAAGAGGCTCTTGTATGGACTATTGCTTTTAATTTGGATATAAATTTCTGCAAATGACAGCTCAAAGTCAAGCAGTTAACACTATGGATGCTATATTGTCAACGTGTGAACAATTTTAAATGCTGCAGCTGATTTATATATTTTAATGTATAAACACTATATTTCCTGTGTTTAATAGAAATTCAAAATATTATTCTTATTAATTTCAAGTTATATTTCTGGTGTCCTTAAAAAGTTTGATAACCATATAAGTAATTGTGTTATTATTTTCACATTTTTTGGCTTAATTTCAGTATAAAACTCAATTTAATACAGTGACCTTCAATGTATTTTTAATATCTGGTAGGGTTAGTTCACCTCAAGATTAATTTTTCATAATGACTTGACTATTTGTGATGTTTATTCTAATGTATAACATTGAACGTTTGCAGAACGCTGTACTTTTCTTTTGAATTTTGATGAAAATGACAACAAATGTATGTAGATGCATACAGTAAACTATACATTTTCCTTCAGTTTACTTTTAGCTGCCTACCAGACATAGAATGTAGATTTCTGATTTTCTTTAGTTCTAAGTATTTGGTAATTTCACTTAATGGTTTTATTTAAAACTCGTCGGTTATTTGCTAGATATTTTAAGGTTACTACACAGATTTTGATTTTCCCTTTTGCTTCCTATTTGTTAATTTATATTATTATTGCATTATGGTTAAAGAACATTGCTATGGTTTGGAAATGGTTTGTCTGTCCCCACCAAAACTCATGTTGAAATTTGATTCCTAATGTTGGGAGATAGGGCCTAGCTGGAGGTGATTGAGTCACAGGAGCTGATCCCTCAGGAACAACTTTGTACTATTCTCGAAAAAGTGAGTGAGTTATCATCCTGTGACACTGGATTAGTTCTGCAGGAAATGGAATAGTTTCCACAAGAGTGGGTTGTTATAAAGTCAGGGAGCTTCTTGGGTTTTTCCCTTTCGCACTGTCCACTTGCCCGTTGACCGTGCACCATGTTGTGATGCAGCATGAAAGCCCTTACCAGATGCTGAGCAGATGCTGGCCCCAGCATCCTGCTTCTTGTGCTTCCCAGCCTACAGACCTGTGAGTTAAATAAACCTCTTTTCTTTATAAATTATCCAGCCTGAAATCTTCTGCTATAGTAACACAAAACAGACTAAGGAAAACATGGGATGTTGGTTTTCTTGACCTTACCAAGATCTCCTTTGTCAACCACTTGTAGTTTATTTTTTGTACATTTTCCTTATCTATATAAAAAAAAAAAAACCATGTTTTTGCTGTAAGAACATACCATCAAGTTTATGAATATCAATTATGCTTTTAAACATTGCATATCCTGACTCGGTCTATGTATGCATCCTATGTCATTTTCTGGGCATGGTGTTATCCTCTCTCACTAAATTTGTTATTTTCTCTATGGTTATAAAAAATCCAGCTTTATACATTTTAAATCTCTGTTGTTGGCTGTAAGCATGTTTACAAGCATAATATCTTCTGGCTCAAGTGTAACTTTTATCATGATATGATACCTATATTTATCTTTTATTAAGTTTTTTAGCATGAATTTTCTTGAATCTAAAATTGCAACAGGGTTTTTGTTTTACTTTTGATGTATTAAATAGTAGAATTAAGACAGCCAGATAATGAACTAATAAACTAGAGCACTGGTAAACATTCTTTTTGAAAGCATCATCAATGAAAAATATTAGCTATTTATCTAAATAACAGTGATATAAAATATGAAATTAAACATGTTAATACATAACTGTATAAACAAGAAAGAAGTATAAATGGAAGAGAATAAAAAGATAGTAAAAATTAAAGAAAAATGAATATTCATAAAATAGTTCATGGATACTAAACAGATATTTTTTGTGCTTACACCTAAATAAAATTTATAAAGTTTAAGAAAAGACTATTGCTTTAGGTCAATTATATTTTTGAAAGTATAATTGGGCTTGCATTTATTTTTTTTTAAGTTTTAATTTTTTTTTAGAAGCAGAGTATCTCTCTGTCACAGTTGCTGTAATGCAGTGGTATGATCATAGCTCACTGTCACTTCAAACTGCTGCAATCCCCCCACCTCAGCCTCCTGAGTAGCTAGGACTGCAGGTGTACCACATGACCAGCTGGTTTTTAAATATTTTTATAGAGATGGGGTCTTGCCATGTCACCCAGTCTGGGTTCTCAAACTCCTGGCTTCAGGCAATCCTCCTGCATTGGCCCCGCTAAGTACTGGAATTACAGGTGTGAGCCATCATGCCCAGCCTGGGCTTACCTTTAAATGCTTGTGTATTAGCAGCTAACCATTTCAAATGAAAATTTCTAATACCATCATCGAATATAAAATAGGTAGCAATAAATTTAACAAATGTTGGGCAAGTCTTCTACACTGAACACTTTAAAACATATCTGAGATGAAATAAAGAAGACCTAAATAAATGAAAAGAAATACTATATTCATAGATTAGCAAACTTTATATCAATATTTTAAGATGTTAGTTCTTCTAAAATTTGTCAAAAGCATTCACTTTTTAAAAGACCATATTTTTAATTATTAGGCTTGAGGTTTGCTAAGCTTCTTGTATGTATAAGATGATAGTTAATCAAATTTGAAAAAATTCTCAGCCATTATTTCATCAAAAAATATTTTTTGCCTAACAAAGTAGTTTTCTCCTGTTCTTCTGGAAATTCAGTTATGCATGTATGATACACCTGATGTTTCTCACATGTCACTAAGTCTATGTTCATCTTTTCAGTTATTGAGTTCTCTCTGATTTTTAGACTGGGTAATTTCTAGTAATTTCTTTTCAAGTTGACTAGCCCTTTCTTCTGCATTTTCAATTTTATTTTAAGCCCATATAGTGAGTGTTTTCCTTTAACTAAGATATTTTTCAGTCTTATAATTTCTATTTGTTTTGTTTTTATAAATTACATTTCTCTTCAGAGATTTCTCTCTATTCAGTCATTGCATTTATCCCTCTATACAGTATTATATACATAAAACTCACACATAATATTGGTACATATTTATGGAGTATGGTGTGATATTTTAATATAGGCATACAAAATCAGTGTAATTAGCATATATATCACCTCAAACATTTATCATTTATTTGTGTGGGTAATACTCAAAATCCCCTCTTCTTTCTATCTGAAAAATTACAATAAATTATTGTTGACTATAATCACCATACAGGGCTCTAGAATACTAAAATTTATTCCTTCTATCTAGCTGTAATTTTTATGTGTTAATCAACTTTTTCCTATCCTCTCCTTACACTTACTATTAACCTCTAGTAACCACTATTCTCCTTATTTCTACATCATTTTTAGATTTCATGTATGCATGAAAATATGTATTTATTTTTGTGTGCCTGACTTGTTTCATTTAACATAGTCTTCCAGGCTCATGCACATTGCCATGAATGACAAAATTTCACTATTTTTTATGGTCGAATAGTATTACATTGTGTATATATATGACATTTTCTTTATCATTTCATTTGCTGATGGACACTTAGGTTGATTTCTTACTTGGCTATGGTGAATATTACTGGAATAGAGGATACGTGCAGATATTTTCATTTGGATACATATTTAATAGTATGATTGCTGGATCATATGGTAGTTTTATGTTTAGCTTTTTGAGGAGCCTCTGTATTGCTATCCATAATAGCTAATTTCCATTTCCACCAAGAATGTATATAAGTTTTTAAAAATATCTGCATCCTTGCCAGTATTTGTTATTTTTTGTCTTTTTGATAATAGCCATTATAACTGGGATGAGAGAATATCTTATTTTGATTTTCATTTGCATTTCCCTACTGATTAGTGATGTTGAGCATTTATTTATAATTGTTGGCAATTAGAATGTCATCTTCTGAGAAATGTCTATTTAGACCTTTTGCCTATGTTTAATTTAAATCATTTGTCTTTTTGCTTTTGAGTTATTTGAATTACCTCTCTATTCTGGATGTTAATCTCTTATTGGATGAATAGTTTGAAATCATTTTCTCCCACTTTTCAGGTTGTCTCCTCACTTTGTTGTGTCTTTTCTCTGCAGAAGCTTTTTAGTTTCATATAATCTCATTTGTCTATTTTTTCTTTTGTTTCCTGTGCTATTCAGGTATTAACCATAAAATCTCTGTCCAAATCAACATCCTGAAGCATGTCCCCTATATTTTCATGTAGTACTTTCATAGATTTGGAGCTTACATTTAGTCTATTTTGAGGTGTTTTTGCGTGTGTATAGTGAGAGATGGGGTCTAGTTTCATTCTTCTACATATGAATATCAAATTTTCCCGGCACCATTCATTGAAGATTGTCCTGTCTTTCATTAACGTTCTTGATACTTTTGCAGAAAATCAGTTGGTTTTAAACAAATTGATGTATTTCTGGATTCTCTATTCAGTTTCATTGATCTATGTATTTTTTTAATGCCAGTATTATGATGCATCGATTAGTATAGCTTGGTAGTATATTTTGAAGTCAACTAGTGTGATGCCTCCAGCTTTGTTTTTTGGTAAAGAGTGCCTAGATATTTGGGATCTTTTGTGAATCCATCCAAATTTTCTTTGAAGAATGCCATTGGAATTTTTTTAGGGCTTGAACTGATGTTGTAGATCACTTTGGGTAGTATGGTCATATTAAGAATAATTATTCTTCCAATCTGTGAACATGTTATGTCTTCCCTCTTTCTGTGGGTATGTCTTCTTCAATTTTATTCATCGGTGATTTATAGTTTTCCTCATAGAGATCTTTTACTTCTTTAGTTATATTAATTTCTACACATTTTTTTCTAGATTGTAAATGAGATTGCTTTATTTTTTTAGCGAGTTTGTTACTGATTTATAGAAAGACTATTGACTTTTGTATTTGACTTTGTATTCTGCAACTCTACTAAATTTATCAGTTCTAAAAGGTTTTTGGTAGAATTTTTATGTTTCATAACAGATAAGATTATGTCATCTGCAAACAGGGACAATCAGATTTACTCCTTTCCAATTTAGTTGCATTTTCTTTCCTTCTTTTGCCTAACTATATTAGCTATGATTTTTAGTACTATGTTGAGTAAGAGAGGTAAAAGTGGCCATTTTTATCTTGCTTCAGTTCTCAGTGTGAAAGCTTTAAACTTTTCTTCTTCTTTTTTTTTTTTACATTTTTTAAAATTATATTTTAAATTCTGGGGTACATGTGCAGATTGTGCAGGATTGTTACATAGGTATACACACGCCATGGTGGTTTCCTGTCAACTTTTCTTCTTTTAGCATGTGTTTGCCTATAGGTTTGCCATATATACCCTTTATTGTTTTGAGGTACATTACTTCTATACCTAACTTGTTGGGAGTTTTAAAAATCATAAATATATGTTTGTTTTTATCAAATGCTTTGTTTGCATTCATTGAGACGATAATATATTGTTTCTCCTTTATTCTGTTGATGAGATGTATCATGTTTATTGATTTGCATTTGTTGAACAAACCTTACATTCCTAAGATAAATTCCATTTGCTCATGCAATATACTATTTTGATGTGCTGTTGGATTCAGTTTGCTATTATTTTGTTGATGATTTTTGCATCTATGTTCATCAGGGTTATTGGCCTGTAGTTTTCTTTCTTTGTTGTTTCCTTGTCTGGTTTTGATTTTGGAGTAATGCTGGCCATATAGAATGCATTTGGAAGAATGTTCACACCTTTAATTTTTTGGAATAGTTTGATAATTTGCATTAGCCCTTTTTTAAATGTTTGGTAGAATTCATCAGTGATGTCATCAAATCTTTTTCTTCTTTGTTGGGAAACTTTTTATTACTGCTTCAATTTCAATTCTTATTATTGATCTGTTCAGGTTTCCTAGTCTTCCTGTTTTAATCTTGGTAGCTTGTATGTTTCTAGGAATTTATCCACTTCAAGTTTTCTGATTTATTGGTGTATAGTTGTTCATAGTAGTCTCAAATGATCCTGTGTGTATCTTTGGTATCAGTTATAATGTCCCTTTTTAACTTATGATTCTATTTACTTGGGTTTTCTCTTTTTTCTTAGTTTGCTAATCATTGGTTGATTTTGTTTATTTCTTTTAAGAAACAACTTTTTGTTTATTGACTTTTAGATTTTAGTCACTATGTTTATTTCTGCTTCAATCTTTATTAATTTCCTTTTACTAATTTTGGGCTTTCTTTGTTCTTGCTTTTCTAGTTCCCTGAAATGCATCATTGGATTGTTTATTTGAAATCTTTCCACTTTTTGATGTTGGTGTTTGTTATGAACTTCACAGTTAGTACTGCTTTTGCTGAATCTCATAGATTTAGTTATGCTCTTTTTCTATTTTCATTGGCTTCAAGAAATTTTTAAATTTTCTTCCTAATTTACATTTGGGCCCAAAGGACATCCAGGCACATGTTGCTTAAAATCCCAGTATTTGTACAGTTTCCAGAGTTCCTCTTGTTATTGATTTCTACCATTATCCCATTGTGAAAACAAGAACATATTTGATATGATTTTCATTAATTTTAATTCATGGAGATTTGTTTTGTGGTTAGGATATTGTTTGTTCTGGAGAATGTTCCATGTGCTGATGAGAAGAATGTCCATTCTGTCTTTGGTGGGTGAAAAGTTCTGTAAATGTCCGTTAAGTTTATTTGGTCTATCATGTACTTTAAGTCCAATATTTCCTTGTTAATTTTCTCTCTAAATATTTTTTCCAGTATGATAAATAGGATATTGAAGTCCTGACATATTACAGTGGGATCTAGTTCCCCCTTTAGACCTAATAATATTTGTTTTATATATCTGGGTGTTCCAACATCAGGTGCACATATATTTATAATTATGATACCTTATTGCTGAATTGATTCTTTCATCAGTATATAGGCTTTATTTGTTTCATTACAGTTTTTGACAAAGTCTATTTTATCTGGTATAAGTATAGCCTCCTGCTTATTTTTGCTTTGCCTTTGTGTGGAATATCTTTTCCATCCCTTCATTTTCAATTGTTGTGTATCTTTACAAGTGAATAATTTTCTTGTAGGCAGCACATAGTTGAGTTTTTTTTAATTTGGCTAATTTTTATCTTTAAATAGGAAATTTATTCTGTATATATTCAAGATTATTATTGGTAAATGAGGATTTATTCCTGTAATTTTGTTATTTGTTTCCTAATTGTTTTCTATAGTTTCTTATTATATTTTTGGTGCATTGGTTTTTCTGTAGTGATAGATTTTATTTCTTTCTCTTTTTTCATTTGTATATCTGCTCTGTTAGTGATTTTTATGCTTTTGTATGTTTTTGTGACAGTAGTTACTGTCCTATTGATTCTGGATGTAGGACTCTCTTTAGTATTCCCTGTAAAGCCAATCTAGTGTAGACAAATTTTAAGTTTTTGTTTGTCTGGGAAATAATGTCTTCCTTCATTTCTGAAGGACAACGTTCTGAGTGTAGTCTTTTTAGCTGACAGCTTTGTTTTTCTTTCAGCAATTTGAATATATCATCTCATTCTCTTCTGGCTGTAACGTTCCTGCTGAGAAATCTGTTGTTAGTCTGATAAGGATTTTCTTATATGTGACTTGGTGCTTTTCTCTTGCTGTTTTTCGAATTATTTCTTTGTTTTTTACAGTTTGAGTATAATTTCCCTTATAGTGTACCTTTTTGAGTTGAAACTATTTGGGGGAGTTTTGAGATTCTTAAATCTGGATGTTCATATCCCTCCCAAGACTTGGGAAGTTTCCAGCTATTATTTTATTAAATAGGTTATTTCTGTGCCTTTCCTATTTATTCTTCTGCATAACACAACATCCATAATACAACTTCTATAATGCAAAAGTCTGATCACTTAATTGTGTCCCCAAAGTCCTGTAGGCTTTATTTATTCATTTTTTTCTTTTGTTTTATTTACTCAGTTATTTCAAAATACCTGTTTTCAAGTTCAGAGATTCTTTCTCCTGCATCATATAGTTTGTTGATAAAGCTCTCAGTTATATTTCTTATTTTATTCATTGACTTCTGCAGCTCTAGGATTTCTCTTTGGTTCTTTTTATTAGTATCTATCTCTTTATTAAATTTCTATTAATATCATAAATTCTTTTCCTGATTTTATTGAATTGTTTATCTGCATTCCCTTGCTCTCTAAGTTTCCTTATGATAATTATTTTAAGTTCATTTTCAGGCAGTTTGTAAATTTCCATTTTTTTAGGTCAGTTACTGGAAAATTATTTTTTTAATGATGTCACATTTCTTTGCTTTTTCATGTTTCTTGTACTCCTGTGTTGATATTTGTGCATCTGATGGAATAGTACCCTCCTCCAATTTTTGTATAGAGGCTGTGGGAAAGGAGTTTCATATATAGATTTGGCCTAGGGTGTCAGATGGGTAGGATGTGTTGGCTTTGTTCTGGTTGGTTGCAGCACTGTAGTCTCTGTGCAGTTTCTTCAGCTATAGATAACATTATGTAATGACTATAAGTGCTTCAGTGGCTTAGTTTGCAGAGATTTTTGTAGCTGGTCTGTCTACTTGGGCTCTGCTCTCCAGGGGACAGGGTTGTGAGCTAGTCCTTGCTCTGTGGAAGTGCAGAATTCATCAGCCAGTGGTTCAGATCAAACACTGCTTCTCTGGGTCAGTGCAGAGCAGGGGAAAGGCAGGAAGATCAACTGGGGGCTCAGTTTGGGTACTGCTCCCCTGAGGTTGGTGCACAAGCCTGAGCCACTCGCAGAGGAAGGGAGCAGCTTGTCAACCTGCAGCTGGATTTGAGTACTGCTTCTCTGGGTGCAGGGCACTGGGGGATCCATGCTTCATTAAGCACAGGGCTGATCAGCCTGTGGTTTGGCTTAGGCATGTGCTTCCTTGGGGAAAGGGTGCCAGTCTGATCTGCATTCCAGGGAACTGAGGGGCTGATCAGCTGGTGGCTTTGCTTGGACACTGCTCCCCTGGGGGTAGGGCACTGAGGCAACAGCTGTTCCATGAATCTAGTCTCTGAGTGGCCAGGATCATTGTGCTGCATCCCTTGGGATGGGGAAGATAGAGCACCCCCTAGGTTTCTCTCAAGGGTTAGGGAGCTGTAGCAGCTGAGTTTGGGAATGCTGAGCTATTAATGGTGGCAGAGCCTCAAGTTCAGAAAGATACAGTGGCCACTGGTCTTCAAAGCAGGACTCATTCTAGCTGTGGTTTCAGTTTTGAAATGGTGCCTTACGGCAGCTCCTTGGGTCATTGCAGAGCAGTGAGCACAATGTGGGCTCCTCTAAAACAATGTGGCAATGAGAGCTTCTGGCAGCAACCTAAAATGGGCTTAGGGCTCTGAGAAATGCAGGATTCTCCAGCAGCTGAGATTGCAAATATTCACAGCATTAATGGGGGATCCTGATAATCTTCTCACCATACAGTGAAGTCCTTCCTGGCTCCAAGCTGAATGGGGAGATGAGGTGGCAGCAGTGGGTGCTTTGCTCCTTTTCCTAAGCAGGCATCGTGAATGCCCACGTTCCACAACGTCTCTGCCATTCTCCTGCTGCACGCCAGAATTCTCCCTCAGATATTTGAATCAAGATATAGCTGTTTGTTAGTTATTTTGGCGCTATTTTGTTTGTTGGGAGAACAAGTGCCAGGCACCTCTAGTCAGCTAACTTGCTGATGTTACCATCCTGTCTTTTAAATTCTTGAACGTGTTTCTGAAAGTTATTTTATAGTCCTTGTCTGCTGGTTACCGTATCTGTGTTGTTTTTCTAACTAGTTGCCTATTTTTTTGATTATGTGTCACATTGTCCTACTTCTTCATATATCTAGTCATTTAAGTTATATGGTAAACATCTTAAATGGTTTATTGTAGAGAGTCTTGATTAATTGCCCTCTAAATGATGTTTATTTGTTTTCCTGGAAGCCAAATAAATTACTTGTGGGTAAATGACTTTTTTAATCTTATCAGGGTTGGCTTTTTTTTTTAATTATTATTTTTTGAGACAGAGTCTTGCTCTGTCACCCAGACTGGGGTGCAGTGGTGAGATCTTGGCTCATTGCAACCTCCGCCTCCCAGGTTCAAGTGATTCTCCTGCCTCAGCCTCCTGAGTAGCTGGGACTATAGGCACATGCCACCACACCGGGCTAATTTTTGTGTTTTTTAGTAGAGATGGGTTTTCGCCATGTTGGCCAGGCTGGTCTCTAACTCCTGACCTCAGGTGATCCACCCCCCTCAGCGTCCCAAAGTGCTGGGATTACAGGCATGAGCCACCGCATCCGGCTTCTTTTCTTATTATTTGTGGTCTCTAAGTTTTGACCTTAATCGCAGGACATGGCTCTAAGTTTAGGTCATAGTTGTTACTCTTAAGGCATGACCTTTCTGGGGATCTCATCTGAGTACTGGAGATTCACTGCAAAGTTTCCAAGTACTCTGAACTGCATAATTTTCATTTTATGTCTTGTTAACTATCAGCTATACGGTTCTGTGATAAAGCCTTGTGATTAATATAATCTTGACAAAGAACTTCCTCAACCCAGTCCTTTGTGAAAACTTTCAAGATACACCTCACATACTTCTAGGCACCCTCTTTATTTCTTCTACCTCTTACTGACAATCTTCTCCATAATTTTAAGCCTCCTAAGAAGGCTGTGGACTAGTATTTGCCTTCTCAGCTCAGTGAGTCCTCTGTACTTTGAGTCTTACTTCTTTGTGCTTCGATGCAGAAAGTCATCTGGCAACTCCCCTCCAACAACAAAAAAGAAAAGAGAAAAAAAAGTTTTCCAAGGAAAACAGGAATCTAATCTACTAAATTTTCTTTTTCTCAAGAATCACTTCCTTGCCTTGCTTGTTTTTCTGGTGCCTGGAAACACTTGTTTCATGTATTTTTGTCCAGTTTTATGTTTGCTTAGGGCAAGAGGGCAAGTTTAATTTCATTTCATTTCATTTTAAACTTCAGTTTCATAGCATTTTAATGTATTTAAGTTGATTATATCTAATTGGAGCTGAAGAATTCCTGACATTTTTGTTAATGCAGCATTTTATTAAATATGATCTTGCTGTGTAGTTTGTTACTGGTATATGGCATTATAACAGATAAACACAGAATTTAGTACTAGAAGATTTTTTCCTTGGAATTATCTGTAAATTTATACTTAAAAAAAATTAGAGTTCAGCCAAGGAGACAAAAGTCACTCTGTGTATTCAAGTAGAAGGATAATTTAAAATTACACAATTACCTTATAATTGAAAGAGCTGGGGGTGTTAAGGTTGGATAAGACTGTCTTAGTCTGTCACACTGATGTCAGTGATTCTCAAGGAGCTCAGCTGAGAGTTGCTTCAAATATCATGTCTTCCCACTCATTTGCCAGCAGCCATCCCTGAAAAAAAAATGGCCTCTTCTGATTTTACTTTTTGCAAATCTTATGTCTCTTTATTGGCTCTAACCTGGAACCATAAGAAGGAAGAAATTCCAGAGAATGTAGTTCTTAGCTTCCCTCGTATGCTGTGCAGAGAAAATCCTAGATGGTAGTTGTAATGCTGACTTGATTACGACAATGTAGCAAAGTGTGGTTTGCCTCAACATTTCTAATATGTGAACTCTCCTAAGATGTGAAAAACTTAATTACTTTGTGAGCAGAAAATTTTGAATGTATTTCAGTTATTTAAACGTTTTATTTTTTACTTTTATTGAGGTATATTCCTAATAAACCTTCCCTGAGTGAACACTAGTACATAAATATCTTTTGAATAGGTTTGAAAATGTCTGAATTATTCTGCACATAGAAAAAGAAATAATATTTTCAATTAATTGTTAGAGTAACTGTGATAGCCTTAAGGTACTTAAAATTAAACTCTCCATAAATCCATAGCTCTGAATGCTAATATAAAATGTTTCTAGCTTTACTTATATGTGTGAAAACGCCCTGTTTGTGTAGCACTCTCAATTAGTTTTAAGCAATCAACTGAATAAAAAGTGAGTACATAAAGGGCGGAGAAAAATTTAAATATTGATCTCTGATTTGATATATATCTTCTTCTGAAGACTAAAGATTCCATCATCATTAAAGTTTAAGTGTGTTTCTCTGACACTTGACCAGGATTATCACCTCTGCAATTTGAACCTGGAGGAGTTCGTGTAAGGTCATCCTATCCTTCATATGTTTAATTGCCATGGGAATGTATATCAGTTACACCAATGCAAATATATCAAAGGTAATCTTATGTAAAAATAGTCCTTTAATATTTTAAGTCGCTATAGTATTTGTTTACTATGGGTACTCCTGGAATACCATGGAGAAAAAGAACTTTTAAGTGCAGTGGAAAGAAAGAGAGGGTAAGGGTAACTCATGCATAGGTAGTGATAACTCTCCCTATAATGGTCTGGGCTGTACGAACACACTGTCCATTGTGTAATTTCCCTATCAATTGTTTTTCATTTATTACTGTCAACCCTGCAGTTTGATGTTGTAATTTCTGCTCCTCAATCTTATCTTAATATTTTATTGATTTGGACATTCATCTATTCAACAAATATTTATTGACTGTTTACCATGAGCCAGGCATTGCTGTAAGTGGTGGTATATAGAACAGTGGACAAAATACTCAGAATTTCTCTTGCTTCACAGGGATTATATTATAGTAACTAGAGTGAGAAAATGGAAAAAAAAATAACTGTGTTAGTTATAAATGACAAAGAAAAAATAATTCAGGGAAGAGGTATCAATAGTACTTTATGTGTGTGAGTGTGTGTGTGCATGCACGTGCATGTGTGTGTGTTTTGGAGATGGTGATGTCAATATTAAAGAGTATAGAGAAGGCTTTAGATGAAATTGTTACATTTAAGAGACTTGTAGAAGTCGATCATCCTGACGTTTCTCCAGGCCTTTCTCATTTCCTTTTTCTGTCTTCCAGTCCTTTTTAAGTCTGTTTCTTCTTTATACTTATCACTTTCTAGAATACTCTCTCTCATACATATGGATGTTTGTGTGCATATGCATGTGTGTGTGTGTGTGAATGTGTGTGTGTGTGACCTTGTTTTCTAACCCCATTAGAACATAAGCTCCATGAGGAAAGTGATTTTTGAATGTTTTGTTCAGTGTTGTATCCCCAGATCCTAAAAAGTTCTTATGTCATAAAGAAGTGATAAATAAACATAATTAAATGAGAGATTGAGTGGATGAAAAATAGCATTTAAGGGAGAGGAAACAGCATACGCAAAGGCCATGATGTGAAAGTGCATCTGGTGAATTAAATGAACAATCAAAAAGTCAGTGTAGCTGGAGTGGAGTGAGATGGGTAACAACAGTAGAAGATAAAAGTGGAAAGGTAATGGAGTAGGGTGTGGGTGACAACCAATATGGGGCACTTAGATCACTGCAATGACTTTGAGTCCTACTCTGAGTGAGATGGAAAGCTAAATGGGTGGGTCATATTAGTGGCAAGACCTCACTTGATTTTGCACGGTCACTCTGACCATTGTGTTAAGAACTGATTGAAAAGTCAAGAATGGAAGCAGGGGGACCAGTTAGGAGTTTATCGTAAAAATGGCCTTCCCAATATTTATTATTGTCCAATCTCTGTAAGTGCAACTGCCTTATTGTCTAGAGTGTTGTTTCTTCTCTTAAGTTCACAGCATGGAGAAATAAAAGCAAGTATGAAGTGTTATTATAAATGAAGTAGAGAGAGAAAGATCCTGAAAATTATGTCACTTGGCTTAAATCATGTACATGGAAGCAAACAGTGAATATCTACCCTTAATAAGCCAAGGTTTTAAAATTTCAGTTAATGTAAATGAGAATAAGAAACACTTTAAATAATGTAAAAACCTTCTAGTATAGAAGCTTTTAAAATATACCTTTGAATATATGAAAAAAAAAGTCCATTCAATTATGTTTGAATGACAGTGTAGTATTTTCTAATCCTGACACAAAGTAAGTTCTCTGGACAGTTAAATTTAAAATGAGGCTTTAACATATAGTCGAGACATTACTCACTCTAAATAAAATAATTTAGTCATAGAAGAACTACACTAGAAAATCAGTTTACTCATAATTTTGGCAAACAATTTTTATCTTAAATTCTCATTAAATGAAATAAATTACAAGTAGTCAAAAGCTTGACTGTGACTGTAATGAGGATGCCAACAATCAAGTCTATGTCAGCAGGGTTGAGGAGCCTTAACACTCTATGATAATAGGTTTTATAAAAGTGCTGTGGTAAAACTCTGTGTATCAAAGACATAATATTTATTTCCTTGATAACACAGACACACATATGCACTGACACACACACACACACACACACACACACACACACATGCATTCACCAATCCCCAAAAATCACTGATAAATATTCTAAGATAAAAAACAGGCCCAGGCGCGGTGGCTCATGCCTATAATCCCAGCACATTGGAAGGTCGAGGCAGGTGGATCACAAGGTCAAGAGATCGAGACCATCCTGGTCAACATGGTGAAACCCCGTCTCTACTAAAAATACAAAAATTAGCTGGGCGTGGTGGTGCACACCTGTAGCCCAGCTACTTGGGAGGCTGAGGCAGGAGAATTGCTTGAACCCAGGAGGCGGAGGCTGCAGTGAGCCGAGATCATGCCATTGCACTCCAGCCTGGGTAACAAGAGTGAAACTCTGTCTCAAAAAAAAGAAAAAAAGAAAAAAACCAGTTAACTCTATTATTTAATCTTGTATTTATATATCTATTTATATTTATTAGAAGGGATTTTAATTGTACACTTTTAAAATGTTTTGTTATTAACATGCAAAAACTTGTTAGTATATGATATGTTAGGCTGTTCTCATATTGCTATAAAGAAATACCTGAGACTGCACTGAGCAACGAGGACCTGGGTCTGGCTCACAAAATCATTCTTTCCTCCTAGGCCTCTATGCCTGTGATGGGAGGGGCTTCCTTGAAGATCTCTGAAATGCCTTCAAGGCCTTTTTTTCCCATTGTCTTGGCTATGAGCACTTGGCTTCTTTTTAGTTATGCAAATCTTTATAGCAAGTGATTGCTCCTCAGCCCACTTGGATTCTTCCCCTGTAAAATGGGCTCTTCTTTTCTGTCACATGGGCATATTGCAAAGTATCAAAACTTTTAGACGCTGCTTTTCCTTTAAGTATAAATTCCAACTTTAAGTCATTTCTTTGCTTGTGCATCTGTATGCATGAGTTTATGCTCATGCTTGAACATAAATTGTTGGAAGCAGCCATATCACTTCTTGAACATTTTGCTACTTAGAATTTCCTCTGCCAGACACATTAGATTGTGACCCTGAAGTTCAAACTTTCACAGATTCCTAGGACCTGGACACAATACAGCCAAGTTTTTTGCTAAGGCCTAACAAGGATGACCTTTGCTTTGGTTTCCAAAAAATTTCTTATTTTCATTTGATACCTTGTCAGCCTGGACTTTATTGTCCATATGACTGTCAGCATTTTGGTCACAATCATTTAGCCAGTATGTAAGAAATTCCAAACTTTCCCTCATCTTCCTGTGTCTTCTGCTGAGCCCTCTAAACTCTTCCAACCTCTGTCTGCTATCCAATTCCAAAGTTGCTTTCACATTTTTAAGTACCTTTATAGCAACACTTCTCTCCTTGGTATCAATTTTCTGTGTTATGCATTCTTGCATTGCTACATAGAAATACCCGAGACTGGGTAATTTATAAATAAAAGAGGTTTAACTGGCTCATGATTCTGCAGGCAGTACAGAAAACATGGCACTGAGCATCTATCTGGCTTCTTGTGAGGCCTCAGAAAGCTTTCAATTATGGTGGAATGCAAAGGGGGAGGCAGCATAATATCACATGGTAAGAGCAGGAATAAGCTTTGGTAGTGGAGGGGCCACATAGTTTTCAACAACCAGATCTCATGCAAACTCACTATCACAAAGACAGCACCAAAGGAACGGTGCTAGACTATTCATGAGAAATCTGCCCCCATGACCTAATTACCTCCCACCAGACCCAACTTGCAACACTGGGGATTTCAATTCAAAATGCAATTTAGAGGGGACAACATACATACTATATAACCATACCTACAGCTTCTGTCTATTGGCTTGAATATAAGACTTTATTAAGCAAGTTTTGTGAAATTAATTAGAACATGCTTTTGCAATGAACCATACACTAATAAACTTCTCATTTCTGGGCTAAATAATTTTTAAAAAAACATATTTTTTTTCCCAAGAAAGAAGATGAAAATTATTTGCTTTATAGCATGTGTAAATTATAATAGTTTGAATTATTTCCATTCCTAGCCATTGGTTTAGAAATAGTAACACCACTCTTGATTTAAATGAATGAAGCTCCTAGGGTGAGATTTCGTTGTCTTTAAATAGCTAAAGGAAGATTTTTAGTTGGAAGACTTTGTTCATTTGTTTATACTTTGATATACAATTTTCAAGGGCTGCTGTAATAAAGTACCACAAATTGGGTGACTTAAACTATAAATTTTTTTGTATCACAGTTCTGCAGGCTAGAAGTCTGAAATAAAGGTGTCAGTAGGGTTGGTTCCTTGTGAGAGCTGTGTGGAGAAATGTGTTCCAAGAATCTCTTTCACACCACTATCCCAATTCATGGTGGTTTGCTGGCAATCTCTGGCATTCTTTGACTTGTAAAAGTACCCTAATCTCTGTCTTCATCTTCACATGGCATTCTCCCTACGGCATATCTGTCTCTGTGTCCAAATAACCCCTTTTTGTAGAGACACTAGTCATATTGGCTTAATTGGACCACTAAACATTTTAAGTAGAATTGTTTACTTAGCAAATTGTTTACTTACAGATGTTAAGTTCTCTCATGTTTCTTGTAAAACCCAATGCTTCTTTTGTGGCAGGTTGAATTTCAGTTATGCTCTCAACTCTTTAGTCAGTTCTAACACCATAAATGCTTCAATATCCCCTATATTCAGCAGCTCATATTTTTACGGGGGCATTGCTATAGTAGTTGGGATCTTATTTGTATAAAAATATACAATAAGTACGTTTGTATATTTAATATTTGGAGGTACATCTGGGAATGGCTTGAGGTACATCACTGAACCCCTACTGTAGCATTCGTGGGCGAATGTATAGATTTCAGAAAGATACCTGCAAATGCATATGTCCAAGGTACAGAATCCCAAACATAGCATTCCTTCCGTCCTTCTCTCTTTTTTGAGTGGAGAATTAAGACTGACCCCACACTCCAAGGGAAAGACAGGCTGTTCTGGAGCCATGGTAACAGATAACTGCCAGAAACAGTTTAAATCCATTGATTAATCAGTACCAGTTCTTCTCTGTGAATACACTTCTTACAGTCAACAAATCAGTGATAGCCCCATACTTTGGAAAGCCAGGCAATCAGAAACAGGCTTACTTCAATGAACTTGGCAGCCAATTAACAAGTATCTCAACCCAAAAACCATGCTTCCATACAGGGTAAAAGCCCACTTAAGTCTTGGGAATTTTAAACATTTCCGCACTTTGTGTTTTCCCAAAACTCTGAATAAGGTCAGCAGTCTGCTTTGCTCAAAGAACATGGTGCCTCAGGGGTCTAGCTCTGTCTCAATAAGCTAAGTAACTAATTGAGCTTTGTCTTTTTGTTTTAAATATTAAGTAATATTTTCACCATTCTTTAACAAATTGAACTGTTTTATTTGGTAGTTAATATTATAATTGAGATAATGCAAAGGATCAGATTGTCAAGTTGTACTCAACAGAAATCAAAGATATTACCTAATAGTAACTTTACTGACAATTGCAAGGATACAAGTAATCCTGAGGTATAGCTAAAGAAGGGAGAGATCCTGGCTGTCAATACAGATTTCTGGTCTCTTTCTTTCCTTAGCTTAGCATATGATGTCTCTAAGTAATATAGGTGGGATATACTATTTACACAGAAGAGCACCTGTTTTGTCATGAAACATTTGCATTTTATACACAGGTAGTTACTTTACACATAAAATATTTTTCAGGAAACCAGTATCCATATATGCTAGATTTGTTTACTATAAAGAATCCCAGACAACTGAGCATTCATAGATAAGAACCTTTCCTCTAGCAAGTAAAAATTAGTTTGTGGCCATATCCTCCTGCTACAATGTTACCAATCACCAGGAAAAAAAAAGGACTGCAGACCTGCTGCTCAGTTCTTTCCTTGAAAATTATTATTGAATGTTCATAACATTTCAGAATAATAATTAAATGGTACAATAAAACATTTTCTTTTAAAAGTAGAGTGGAGGATTTTTTTTAGCCCTTATTATTAAAAATAGTATTTAGAGATAACTCTCCTAAAATAAAAGCAAAATTATGGGATAAAGGGGCACTGAGACATCCTCTGATTCTCCTGACAGTATTTAAGGCAAAATGGGAAATAGAGTCTATTGATAATATTACAGCACTAAACACCCTATAACTTAAGCTAAATAGTGAATATGACACACGCTTTAAACATGTTCTTTGATATACTATTTAGAAGAAAAATCAGTTAAACCTCAACCAACTGGAGTCAGTTTTCAGAACCAGGAGTAATAATAAATTGCTTTATTACACTAAGTCTTGAGCTGGTTTATTATTAATAATAATAACTTATTTATTATTTATGAATAATGATAACATTATTACTCAGATTAGCAACAAAAGCTAATCTTAATAGAAATTAGCACCGAAAGTGTTACTATAACAAAACTATAACATGTGGCATTGTTTTGGGACCCATAGGAGAGCAGAAGTTGAGAGTGTCTTAAGGAGACCCACTGAAGGCTGATGGCAGTGAGATTTTGTAACCGAAGTCTGTAGAAAGGAGAGGGTATCTATTATGTAGTGGGCTGAAAGTCTGGCAAAGCTATTGACTGCAGTAATTTTGAAAAAATAAAATTATGCCTAATAAAATGTTATAGTTGGCTAAGAAAATTTCCAAGTAGAAGGTTGAAAATATCAAATTTTTAAAGGCATCTTTGATAAGATATGGATAAAGAGAAATAATAACAAAGGAGCTACTCAGCAATCATGCGAAATTTAGAAAAATATAATAAAGTTGCTACTTGATAGGTTCATAAAACATCTATTATCCCCAAAATATCAAAAGAATGTAATTAAAGACACAAACTTAGAAATAAACCCTATCCTTTGTTTCTCTTATCCTGTATTATTTTTATGATTCATCTTTTCAATCCATAATTTCTAGTATTTTAAACTTCTAAGCACTTTGTCAAACAAAACTAGCTAATTTTTTTTTATTATCTCTGCTCTGTGGCATTTTTAATTAGAATGGAAGGTATATTTTGAAAACATTATTAGAAATGTAATGCTCAAACTAATTAGGGATAGAGATCAGTTAGCATGTCTGGGTTGTACCAACCCTACAGAATCCAAACTTTTGGCCCTTGACAAGATCCTGGGAAATAACACCTAAGCCCTTGGAATATCTGACCTGATGAGGATGTCTTTGTAACTTTGTTCATTCTTGCACTGCTATAAAAAAAATACCTGAGACTGGGTAATTTACCAAGCAAAGAGATTTAATTAGCTCTTGGTTCCACAGGCTCTATAGAAAACATGGCTGGGGGTTCCTCAGGGAGCTTTTACTCATTGCAGGAGGCAAAGACAGCTGGCATCTTCACGTGGTCGGAGCAGAAGGAAGAGAG
The DNA here is from genome assembly GCA_004027715.1 of Plecturocebus donacophilus. Taxonomy (NCBI): domain Eukaryota; kingdom Metazoa; phylum Chordata; class Mammalia; order Primates; family Pitheciidae; genus Plecturocebus; species Plecturocebus donacophilus. The sequence goes on from PVKP010006160.1 coordinate 49,235, forward strand.
AGGGGGGAGTGCTATACGTTTTTAAGTGACCAGATCTTGTGAGAACTCTATCACAAGATTCAAAAGGGGGAAACTCACTTCCATGATTAAATCACCTCCCACCAGGCCCCATCTCCAATACTAGGGATTACAATTTGACATGAGTTTGGGTGTGAATACAGACTCAAAACATGTCACCTTGTTACTTGGAGCCTTGGGCCATGCCAGACACTTCACGCTATGTGCTTTTTGACAGGGAGTCTTTGGCCATATGCTACCAGTGTGACTTCTGGAGGAGCTGAATTCTGAATGAGACCTGCCACAGGTGACCTAAATTTGATGACGTCTTAATGACCTAAATTTGTTACTTTATAGTGGTTAAAACGTCACCAAAATTTTCTTTCTTTTTTTGTTTGAGATGTAATCTCACTCTGCTGCCGGGCTGGAGTACAGTGCATGATCTCGGCTCACTACAACCTGCGCCTCCCAGCTTCAAGGGATTCTCTTGCCTCAGCCTCCTGAGTAGCTGAGACTGCAGGCACATGCCACCACGCCTGGCCAATTTTTTTGTATTTTTAGTAGATATGGGGTTTCACAGTTTTAGCCAGGATGGTCTCCATCTCCTCACCTTGTGATCTGCCCGCCTCGGCCTCCCAAAGTGCTGGGATTACAGGTGTGATCCACAGCGCCCGGCCAAAAGTCACCCAAATTTTGTAGCCTTAGTTTCATTATTTATACAATGGGATAGTGATAGATCCTCTACCTATGTCATAAAGTTGTCATGAAAGTCAAGATAAAATATTGGTGAAAGTGCACTGCAAGTTATATGGCTTCAAATTATATAACCACTGCTACCACCACCAGCCTTACAACCACTACATATTATTTCTGTACAACTGTATTATTACTGTAAAACTGAACTCAAAACGGCCTAGGATTGAGACAGTCTTGCTTTAGCTAAAACCACACTAAAAAGCAATCTTCAGCCTTTTTCCTCAAAATGATGTTAGGAAAATAATATTAATTAAAGAAGCTATTAGCATTAGCCATATTCTTAAACAAAATATATAGCCACCATTTTTTCTTTTTTGAGAGGGAGAAATATCTTCTACTAGGAGGTGTTGAATATAATTTTTTTGTTTTATATTAACCACAATCCATACTAAAAATATTCTCTCCTTATAGTAACATTCATCTTTCTTGAGCAAGAGAGAAAACTTAAAGACAAGCTAATCAGGTGCGTTATCATCTATTTGTTGTATGTTGTCAAAAAAATAAACTCAAAAGAGTCATTACAAACAACTGGAATTATTCAGGGAACCATGGGAAATAGGGACTGCCTAAATGAAAAAAAATTCACCTCATTGCTCCTTCACTTCACTTGAGGATTTTATGCACTGTTAATTTATTCATCGAGTTCTGGTTCTAAATGCTCCAGTGGAATCAAGACTGCTTTTCTCAAGGGGCAGGAAAAATGCCATAGGGTTTTCTAATCAGAATTCATGTTAATAATTCTAAGAGCAAAGGCTTCTCTGCTAAAACAGAAAGATTAACTCAGCATGTATTCCTGTCCCTCACCTTTAAAAAACATTTTTTTTTTTTTTTGCTTTAACACAAAATGTGTTTTTTTGACTCATGGTGTGCCATATTAGTTAAATTAAACATCAAACATCTGTCTAACTTTAAGATTCCAACGTGAGTATGTTGGCAGTCTCAGTAAAACTGGAGCTGTTAAAGGCCTTCAATCAGTCAAAAGGATAGAGCTGCAGTAATGGCAAACTCAGCAAGCAATTACATCAAAGGATTTAAAATCTATTTCAGTAATGCCTTCTGGATAATGACATTGATCTCAGCACTCCCCTTGCAGATTTCCTGGTATTGCTAAGCAGGATTCTGCATAGTTTCACATTTAGAAAAACACCATTCACCATTTCTTTTTATGTGAACATAGTTCAATTATCTTGAATACACCTACACAGCTATTTCTATAAAGCTAATAGACTTTTATTCATAAAGCCAAAATTCATGCTATGTTTACAATCCTTTCTTTGTTCTTTTCTGTCACACCAATTTTGCCAAAGTGGTAGAAGTAATGAACATTATACTACATTTTACATTCATATTATTGAATATGAATAAGAATGTTTTATATTAAAAGAATTTTTGTAAACCTAATCCATCTTTCCCTTCTTTCCTTCTTCTGTTTTTATTTTATTTTTTATTTTTTTTGCAGGCTCAGGGGTTGAGGTGTTGGGGATCATGTTGGTTTAGGGACATTTATGAACCATCTGTAGATCAGTTGAGTGGGTTTTAATGCTAGCCAACTGGATTTTTTTTTTAAAAGACAGTCTCACTCTGTCACCAGGCTGGAGTGCAATGGTACGATCTTGGTTCACCATAACCTCCATGTCCTGGGTTCAAATGATTCTGCTGCCTCAGCCTCCTGAGTAGCTGGGGCTACAGGTCCATGCCAACACACCCAGCTAAGTTTTGTATTTTTAGTAGAGATGAGGTTTCACCATGCTGGCCAGGATGGTCTCCATCTCCTGACCTCATGATCCACCCCGCCTCGATCTCTTTAAGCAGTTGCTCTAGTGAAGGAATATCTAGATGTAACTTCATCCTTAACCTTGGGTGCTATAAAGCAGCTCTCTAGTTTATCAAAATTATATGTGATTTCCTGCTTTAAAAGAAGTAAAAATTCAAATTGAATTCTACACAGAGACTAAACTTTCAAAATTTTTATATATTTAAGGGGTACAAGTGCATATTTTGTACATGTTCATATTGTATAGTGGTGAAGTCTGGGCTTTTAGTATACCCATCAGCAGAACAGTGAACATTGTACCAAATAAGCAATTTTTCAACCCTCACCCTCCTCCCACCCTCCCACCTTTTGTAGTCTCTAATGCCTGTTATTCCCCTCTGTATATACATGTGTGCCAATTGTTTAGCTTCCACTTATAAGCCAGAATATGTGGTATTTGACTTTCTCTTTCTGAGTTATTGCACTTAGGATAATGGCCTCCAGTTTCATCCACATTGCTGCAAAAGACATGAATTTATTCATTTTTATGGCCGATTAGTATTACGTGGTATGTGTGTGTGTATATGTATATTAAAATATATGTATTTATATCGTTTTAATTTTTAATCTTTCGGTAATCTCCATATTGTTTCCACAGTAGTTGTACTAACTTACATTCCCACCAGCATGGTATAAGTGTTTCATTTTCTCTGCAACCTCATCTGTTGATTTTTGACTTTTTAATAATAGTCATTCTGACTAGTATACAATGGTATTTCCTTGTGGTTTTAATTTGCATTTCTGTCATGATTACTCAGGTTAAACATTTTTTTTTCATGTTTTTTGGTCACTTGTATATCTTCTTTTGAAAAAAATCTCTGTTCATATTCTTTGTCCACTTTTAAATTTTGTTTTGTTTTGTTTTGTTTTGTTGAGCTGTTTGAGTTCCTCACAGATTCTGGATATTAGCCATTTATCAGATGCAGGATTTGGATATTTTTTTCTTGTAGGTTTTCTGTTTATTCTGTTGACCATTTCTTTTGCTGTGCAGAGGCTTTTTAGTTTAATTAAGTCCCATTTGTCCATTTTTGTTTTTGCTGCATTTGCTTTTGAGGTATTCATAAATTGTTAGCCTAGGCCAATGTACGGAAGAGTTTTTCCTAGATTTTCTTCTAAGATTTTTATACTTTCTTGTCTTACATTTAGGTCATTAATCCATCTTGAGTTAATGTTTGTATCTGATGAGAGGTATGGAGCCAGTATGACGATTCAATTTTTCCAGAACCATTTATTGAATAAGGTATCCTTTCCTCGGTGTCTATTTTTGTGACTTTGTCAAAGATCAGATGGTTGTAAGTATGTGGCTTTAATTCCAGGTTCTTTTATTTTATTCCATTGATCTATGTGAGACCACCTATTTTTGATGTAACATAATAATAGATCATACATGTAAGTTTATTAGTTGTTATTTATTTGTCTGTTCTTTGAATCTATAACCTACTCTATGCCAGAATCTCTAGTGTATTATTACAAAGCTCGTTAAATCTCTTTGTATCATCTTAACTGCTAAAATCTTTTTCATCTTAAGCGAAATAAACATTCCTTTGAAAGTGTATTCCGGAGCCCGCCGTGGCTCAGGCCAGTTGTCGTGGCACTTGAGGAGGCGAGGCCACGCGTTCAAGGCCAACTGAGGCAGCATAAGAACCTCTCATTCATCAAAAAAAAAAAAAAAGAAAGTGTATTCCATAAGTTGCTTGTCATATCTTTATTACTTTTATAGTCAGATAGTTTGAAATAGTTCTAAAAAAAAAAGTTTTCCGTTTCCCACCTCCAATTCATCCCTATACCTTGACCTTACCTGCTCGAAGAAAGATGATTAAAGGTGGATCTGATACTCCTTTACCCCAGGGGAATAAAGTCTATATACAACTCTTTGAGTATACTGGGGCAAAGCCACTATGCACCTATTCAAGTATACTGAGACATTTCAGGGACATGAAGGTACTTTCATTACTCTGTTATCTAGCCCAGTAATAACCAAGTTACACTCTATCTAGTTTAATGGTGAAAGAGTGCCTAGATTCAACCCATAGAATGTGGACAAGGTTTAGAGTTGGAAAGAGTAGCTAGTATGACCCTGTGGGTGCAGCTCTTTGGGCTAATTCAGTGTACTGTTGCTGTTTACACATTAGAATGTATAATAGGAAATGAAGTGTTATATACTTATACTTCCCTGTCCCATAAGTGTCAGAATGGATTATTCCAATTTGGAAAAGCTGTCTATAGAAAAGAGCTAATATCCTAAGGGATCTCTAACTCTAATGATTCTTTTGAGGTACAAGTCTCTGTGACTAATGATTTTGCTAGTTAGAGCTACTGGCAAAGGGAAGAAATATCCATCTGGAGGCTCCTCTTGGGGTTTGGGACTTGCTGCCTGCATGACAAAAATTAGCTATTACCTTGCTATTAGACTTTTGTCAAAACTGAATTTCTAACCCAAAACCACCTTATAACTCTCTGGTCTGATAATACATTTTGGGGTGGTTAATTCACTTGCAATGACTAACAAGGGGGGAAGAGTCTAATAAGCCTGTCTTTTCTAATGACAATAGCATATTCAAAAATGCAGCTGGCCATGCCCTAGCAATGTCTCACTTTTATATGAAAAATTAGCAGCTATCCCTTCAGGGAAACCTTATCCCCAACCTTGCTGTCTGAGGCAAAGCAAGCTGCTATCTCAGTGGGGCCACTGATTCACAGAGGTTCCCCTAAATGCTGTGCTTAATTCACTGATGATAGAGCTAAGCCGAAAGCTGACGGTAACTTCTGCATTGTGCAGCTATTCAATGTTAACACCAACTATGCAGAAACAAAACCAGTCATAGGAACTTTATTTTGTGGGCAGTATTGAAAGTAATTCTCACAGATGTGGCCAGTGCCCCCTTTGATAAACTTCAATATATTTTTACTAAATCTAGCTCTTTAATCTGCCACCTGGAAAACTATAGGCAGTGGATAAAAAAACACCCATTTTCAGGCCATGAACTGTGAAAACAAAGATTGCTGATTAATTATTTGGATTACTAATATAAATGCCCATGGTTAAGGCTTGTTTTCTAATGAGACTAACAGCAATCCATCTGTTGATTGAGCCTGCATCACCTAGATTGTCAGTATTGTTACAAGGATTCATCCTTGTACTGAACATGGTAACACTTCTACAATTAAAGTAGAATGGGCACATTAGAGTCTGCATGCTTATGATGCAGAGGCTGCCACTGAAATCATACTTGTGACCCCTTTTAAAATTTGACCTAATTGTCTCACTGAGAGAGGCCATATGACATAGGGCATTGTATGTGCCAAATTGTGGCAGTTTGACTTTATGGATCTTTGACCCAATCTTGATTATCAGTGATGTCTTGCCATGGTTTTGACTTTTTTAGCTTATTGCATCACCCTTGTAGTCTGACCCAAATGACTCTAGTCATACCATCATGGGCTTTGAAACTAACTTATGTTATATTTTCAAATTTCTGGATCATTTGCAATCTGACAATGAATAACTGAAGTAATTAGTGGACTTTCAATGCTTCTTATCATATGATATTGTTAATAGTTGAAAGAGCTTCCTTAAAAACTGACTTAAAAAGATTTCTAACCCTCCTACTTAATAAGGCAGTTTGGTGATTCCATGTGACTATTCTCAGAAAGGAGTTATCTCCTCCTAGCCACTTCCTGGTTAATGATCACAGTGAAAGGGAAGGGATTATATAGATATATTTTGAAACTTTGTGAATTCCCCCGATTATTCCTGGCCATGGTACTTCTTTTATTTTCCTAACAGCAACCCCAGGCAGCCTAGTTCCTCTGGGTAAAACCCTGCCTGCGAGGGTCTAAACAATTCAGATTTTATTCTGTTTCAGCCACTGAGATTCTTTTGTTAGACTGGCTTAGTCACAGACCACATGAGTATTTACTATTTGGTTGAATATATTGATTGTTGCTTCCCCCTCTAGTGGAACACATGGGCCAAAGTGAGAGCCATAATTAGTTTCTGCATACTTTCTTCATTAGGTTAAAGGAAGATCATCTTTAGGTTAAAAGGGGTTGTATAGATACATTTGAAATTTTTGGAATTCCCCCGATTATTATAAGTTAAAAGACGATCTTCTTTGAATGGAAAGATGATCTTCCATTAACCTGCAATTTTATTAAATAGCTGGATTTGAAAAAGAAATGATTGGGGAAAAAAAGTTGAGTTGAAAGCTGTGGAATAGGACACCTGAATTTTGTCATGGTAGAAAGATAACAATCTTGGTGCTAGGAGACCCTTGAAAGTAGGTAAAGGAAGGACTATACTTATCTCTGTCTTTCAGAATCACCTCTGGAGCTTCCTCATGAAGGAAAATATCTTGAGGCCAAAACCTCAGTGTTTCTTTTCTTTAATGCAGTCTACTGCATGTGTAGGCAGACATTCATGAGGGCTCATCTGTGTTGCCCTTGTGAGGCTTGTGGGCTGGATCCAAATATGCTGATGCTCATGTTGCTTGTTGGCCATGTTTAAGAAAATCCATTGTCTCTTGACTCTGGCCTGTTTGCCAGCAAACATGAAACTCTGGCAGGCAACCATGTTAGCCTGTAAGAATGGTGAAATCTTAGATCTTCTTAGTTTTTGAGAGGAGGAGTACTTATTTGGAGCTAAGTTCATTCTTTGAGTGTATTATTATTATTATTATTATTAGCTTAAAAAAGAAGAAAAATGATGATAACCAAAAATATACCTTGAGAGGTTTGTTTTAAAAGAATAATATTTTTAAAGAAATAATGAGCATGTAAAAAAAGGACTAAAAAGGAAGCTTGAATTAGGAAGCAGTAAAAAGAATAAGTTTAATAAATAAACTCAAATCTAGTTAAAAAAAAACCAACACTCTAGATAATATCTACAGATCTAGGAGTAGGGGAATAATATTTCAAAGAATAAGGGGACCTAATACGTAGAAATTGGGTCTTGATATAATCACAGGTAAGACTGATTAGAGGAGAAATCATGAGGAGGGTCTAGGAATTCTTATGTATGTCCTAACCATAGACAAGATTTGTTCATTACTTGGGAAAAGGAAAGGGCTGACATTTTGATAATGCCATGGGCTGGATTCTCCCATATTCTGTGATGATTGAAAGATAACATGTCTATATTTTGGGTAGACCACTAATTCTTTTTACTTCGTAGTGTGACACAAAAGTGTTTTATATGCTAGGGAAAACTTTTATAATACTGTGATTTACATTTTCTATATATGAAAAATTTCTGGGAACAAATAAAAATAGACTGGTCAAGATGTCTACCTAAGGAAACACTGTGCTTTGAATGATTTTTAGAAGTACTTCTGTATTTAATTTGTGTAGTTTATAAAGTAGGTAGGTGGCTAGCTATCACATTGGAGAGTATTTGGGTGATTTAGAGTATTTAGTATTTAATCCTTACAGCAATGATGAGAACACAAGTTATGGAAGGCAAGTTTAGTCTAACCATATGTTGAGATTTCTAGTACATTCAAAGCCACTGAGAATGAAATAGTTCATTATCAGGAAGTAAAAAGAAACCAATTTTAAAATTCGTTTAAAAAAACTTCTTATTTTTCACTTCAACACAACTGCAGACTAATCTAATGACGTCAAATATTGGTAACAGAAAACAAATATCAAGTAAACACAATCTTATTCCTTAGTCTGCCCTCTCACTTCTGAAAATAAGAATAGTGTTCATTTACCACATTGCATATACAGTTAAAAAACTCATAGGGAATCTATTGATGCAAAAGGATTGAGAGAGCTAAAATTAAAGCCCCTGAAAGTTAGACTGGTTTATAGAATGCTAACTGCTGACACAGTTTCAATTAGTGTATATTGTAGATTGCATAATGCTATTTCAAGCATGGACTATAGAAAATTAGTGAGATGAAAATAATGAAAGATAATTTGAATAATGGTAACATCACTATGTCCCATCTAATATTGATATCATATTTATAATTTTATATTCATCCTCATTACCATCAAACAGCACCAGCAAGAACAGAAACTAGCTTCATTGTTTCCTGTAATGTATCTTCACTGCCAGTTAGAAAAAGAAAGTTCCATTTCAGTAATAACATTAGAACTCCAATTCTTTATTGGAGAGAGAATAGTTATGCTACAAGTTAATAATTTTGTGACTCTTCAAAATATAGCAGTTGAGTTTTCATTCTTATTCTGAATTTTTCTTATAAATACAAGGGAGTTAGGAATTATATTTCCAAATACAGGTAACAGAAGTCAAGCTACAAAAGGTCTATTAACTTAATATTATCTTTTGCTCATAATATGGCCAAATTATCTGTAGTTTTCATTTTTTACTAAAATGTTCTGCCAAAGAAAAAAATTTCAGTTTTTGGATATTTGTGTATTATAGAAACATTGTTGTCCAATATTTGCTGCTGTAAAATATTGTTGACAGTATAGGCTGGGCATGGTGGCTCATGCCTATAATCCCAGCACTTTGGGAGTCCAAGGCCAGTGGATCACTTGAAGTCAGGAGTTCAAGGCCAGTCTTGCCAGCATGACAAAATCCTGTCTTTGCTAAAAATACAAAAATTAGCCAGGCATGGTGGCACATACCTGTAATCCCAGCTACTTGGGAGGCTGAGGCAGGAGAATCACTTGAACCTGGGAGGTGGAGGCTGCAGTGAGCAGATACCATGCCACTGTGCTCCAGTGCAGGCAACAGAGGGAGACTCTGTTTCAAAAAAAAGTACATTATTAAAAATATATATAGGAAAATATATTATTGAATATATATGCTTATAAAGCTATGAAATATGGATAGAATATATATACTCTTATCAATAATTCTACATATTCTTTTGTTTTTGCAAATAATTTGCCCTGACTTTTTTTTGATTTTGTCATTACACTATATGTATCTTTTTAGAATTTTCAGAAACACAGTATTTTTTATTCACTGTTATAAACATCAGAATCTAGTAAATACAACCAATACTAAAAAATACAAAAATTTAAAAGAAAATTAAGTTATTACAGGACACAAATATAGAGACCTAAATATGCACCTATGAAATCATTGCCTAAAGATGCTTCTGATGGGAAAAGTTGTGGCATCAGTCACATCAGTGTCCCTGTTTGGGCACCAGCTGTGCCAAGTATCACATCAGGGTCACCACCTGAGATGCCAATCAGGACCTGCAGAAGTCTGTCCTGCAAACCCTGACTCAGTGACGGATGAATGAAATACACTCTCACACACCAGAGTACAGTGAATTCCAGTGGGCTAGGGATGGTTGTCAGCTGCTCTCAGAGGGTGATGGCTGCTAACTGACCATGACTCCTTTTTTCTCCTTATATTTATTCAGTATAGATTTAACAACAGAGGTTCTAAGTGAACATGCCTGTGGATAGTTAACATGGTTAAAAGAGTGGTTTTACAAATGATAACAGGTCTTCATTCCCGGGCCTAGATAAACATTAACAGGTAATTCCCCTTGATCTCCCCCTGAGAGGACCATCCAGCACAAAGTTTACATGAGTAAACAGAGTAGAGACAAAGGAATGCGGGTAAACAGACTTAACTGGGGGAGCTTTTATTGTCCTTAAATCTTCACCCTGTGACTTAATACTCTAATGTAAGAACTGGCTGCCTTCAACCTGTTCCATTAAAACCTTTCCGCCTTCCAAAATGTTTGAGACTATAATCCTCTAACTTTCGCTAATATTTTGCCAACCACCCCGAGTAAATCCCAACAGCATGTGAGATTATAAATATTGTGTCTTCATGGTTCTGCCTCTATTATCTACAAAGAGGCACTTCAAAAACATAGTCATATTTTCAAGTATAACAAAAGTCCAACATGACTAGGAATTTTGTTTTTCGTCAGAGAAAATAATTTATCAGTATTTTCTGCTCTAATGTGACACTCAGTTGCTCTAATGGGACACTCAACATTCATTTACATACTGTTTTATTAACTTTCTTCTGCATTTTGAGATTGGTAAAGTATCTTTAATTACATTTTTTTAAAACATTTTACTTTGAGCTAATTTCGGACTTCAGAAAAGTTACAAAGATAGTAAATAGTGTTTTCAGATTCCCCTAGCTTCCTCTCTTGCTAACATCTTACATACCCATAGTACAACTATCAAAAACAGAAAATTAACGTTGGCACAGTGTTATTAAACTATAGACATTCAAATTTCACCAGTTTATTTATTAACATCCTTTTATGTTTTGCAGTAGCCTAACCAGCATCCCACACTGTATTTAGTTGTGATTTATCCTTAATTTATCCTATTCTGTGAAAATTTCTCAGTCTTTCCTTCTCGTTTATGATCTTGTACCCCTTGAAGAATACCAATCAGTTAATTTTGTAGATGATCCTTCAATTTGAGTTTGATGTTTACCTATGACTAGATTTCCTTTCTAATGCATTGTATCAAGGGTTTCATAATGTTGATATGTCTCATTACCGGTAATGTTAATCTTGATCATGTGGGTAAAGTGATGTCTGGCAAGGTTTTCTGCTGTAAAGGTGCTATTATTACCTTTATAGTCAGTATACATTTTGAAAGATGTATTTTAAGACTACAAAAATCCTGTTTCTCCTCAATCTTTCACACAGTTATTTTAGTACACATCATTGGATCTTCAGTTATTACTGTGGTGTTTGCCTAACAGTAGTTTTCCATTTCCCTTTTATATTTACAAATTAAAAGTCTACTATAGAGAAGAGCTCTTTATTCATTCCTATTACATTATTTGATTATTGATCTATATCAGCATGGACAGATAAATATTTGTTTTATTCCATGGATTAAAATATAATATTATTAATTACTTTATTCAAATTATTTCATCTTTGAAATAATTCCTTCAGGTTGGTCCCTCTCTTCTTTTGATAAGATCCTACTTATGCATTTATTTGAGCACTTTCTTACTTTCTGGCACAAGAAGATGTTCCCAAGTAAACTTAAATCCAGTGTTAGAATCTCACATTTCTTTGATTTTTTTTGATTAGAGAAAGATAGTTAGAGACCAAGATTTGAGTGTTAGCTGTTCTCAGTGCTATAGGGGTGTCATACTGGCTTATATATATAAAAGCATGAGCCAGTATGCATAGATATACATGGTTTGTTCTGCTGAGAAGACTTAGAAACACTGCAGAAATTACACAGTTATATATATATTTTATATAATAGTTATATATATATAACCACCTGCAGAAGTTACATAGTTTTATATGTATATAAAACTATATTTCTGTATTTATCTATCTGATTACAAATATTAAATAACATAAGTTTATATTAATACCTCTAATTCCAGAAGAAGACTACAGGTTCATTTTAGCCTTTCATATTTCTTATTAGTAGATTTTTTTCTACAACAGTATTGAAATTTAGTGATGATTTTCTTTTTACACAGTTATTTCGCAGGTTACTTCTTCTGTCTTCATCTAATTACGTGTGTGGATTTGTGAACAGTTTGTGTTGTCATTAATTTATTTTAAATCATTTGTAGAGAGGAATTTGAGAGGTTGATTACTACAACCTGAATTGTCTTCAGTCATCCATTAACAAACCCATTTTTTATTGTATTAACTGAAATAAACAGAGAATAGTGAAATCCTATGAAATCAGAAACACTAGGCATCAGTCAATCTCTGCTGATATCTCTGTAACTTTAAACAAGTTTATATGCAATGAAATTAACAGTGATGGAAATCAGTTATATCATCTGAAAATAGAGAACTTATACTAACTAATTTTTAAGATTCCTTCCACATTTATAGTAACTCAAGAGATTATTGGAAACAATATTGTTAGATCAATTTTGTGCCAAAATAAAAAAATGTGGTCTCAGTAGAACATGTTGATTAAAAGTATTCTCTGAGTTAAATCTGGGTTCTAACACTTAGTAGCTTTGTGATCTTATACTAATTACATCTCAGTCTCAGTTCTTTCTTCTATATAAGAAATTGTGTTGTTAAATTCTCTAAATTTTTGAGTCTATGTGGAAAACTTTTAAATGACTAAATCTATCTCTTTAAAAGTTTTAGATGTATTCATCCTTTTTCTTTTTTATTGTGTCAATTTTTATAAGGTGTATTTTTCTAAGAATCTGCTGATTCCATTCAAATTTATTGACAGAGTTGTTTATTTATCCTCTTATGATCTTTTTAAGATGGTAAGAGCTTTAGAAATATCTCTTTTCATTCCAATATTAAATGAGCTAAATTTTCTTTCTCTTGTTTTATCAGTCATGCTAGAGGTATATCAAATTTGTTAGTTATTCCCAAAATTTAACTTTTGGTTTTACTGATCTTTTTATATATTTCTATATCTTCATTCTTTCTACTTTTGTTTTTATTTTGATGCTATTTTAATAAAAAGTTAATATTTAGTAATTACTTTTGAATAATTTATTCTAACATATGCACTTATATCAATCAATATTCATTTAGGTCCTATGTTATAAAGAGAGCACTTTTTTGAATTAAGGCCCATTATGGTTTTTATTAAAATAATAACTATAATATTTTCTTTGGGAAGGATTAGTGATTTCATGGTATGTGTATTTTCAACCCTTCTATTCTCAATTTACTTTTGTATTCTTATTTTTTATGTGTCTTTTATAGACAGTATGTATTATTCTTCTTAAATCAGTCTGAAAATCATTGCCTTTAGTCCAATTTATTCTAATGATTTAACTGATACATTTAAGTTTAAATTAACATCTTTTTATGAGCTTTCTCTTTTCCCATATGCTCCATATATTTCTGTCTCTTCTTTTGAGTTGATTTTTAAATTTTATTCCATTTATATCCCTTGTTTTTCTATTCCTTTTTAGATATCCATAAAAATTGTTATACATATTCTTGATTTATGAAAGCCTTTACCTTTTTTCTCTTCCTGGACAATGAATGACATTTATGTAAGAATCTCTACTTACCTCCTAATATACATTTTATTCTCCAAATATTTTACCATTATAAAATACAGTTCCAAAATCATAATCCATTACTCTTTTTTGTTTTATGCAGTCAATGTTTGATTAGGTTAAACCATATATTTACCACTTTCTTTAAGAATTTACATTTTATATTTGGTAATCTGGTACCAAATACTCTTAAGTGTTGGGGTTTTAAATGATGCTTTTTTTTTGAGGTATGCTCAAATAACTTTATTTTACACACCTAATGCTCAGACTGTGAAGTGAAACAGCTTTTCGAATAGAAAAAAAAAAAAGTGAAAAGCTGTGTTAGACGACATTATGATGGTAGCCTGATATTGTCTATGTCAAAATAAAATATCTCAGTTAAAATAGTGCATATCCTAACCCTTCTTGCTACCTTAGTAGAGTTTCATTTTTCCTATCTTTATTTTATTTTACTTAAGTTCTGGGATACAAGTGCAGAACGTGTAGGTTTTTACATAGGTATATGCGTGCCATGGCAGTTTGCTGTACCTATCAACATGTGAAGTAGGATTTAAACTCCACATGCATTAGGTATTTGTCCTAATGTTCTTCCTCCCTTTGCCCCCCATTTCCCAACTGGCCCTGGTGTGTGTTATTTCCCTCACGGTGTCCATGTTTTCTCATTGTTCAACTTCCACTTAGAGTGAGAACATGCAGTATAACATTCAGTGCTTGGTTTTCTCTTCCTGTGTTAGTTTGCTGAGGATGATGGCTTCCACCTTCCTCCATGTCCCTGCAAAGGATATGTTCACATTCCTTTTTATGGCTGCATAGTATTCCATGGTTTATATGTACCATATTTGCGTTTTCCTGTCTATCATTGGTTGGCCTTTGCGTTAGTTCCAAGTCTTTGCTACTGTGAATGGTGCTGCAGTAAACATATATGTACATATATATTTATACTAGAATGATTTATAATCCTGTGGGCATATACCCAGTAATGGGATTGCTGGGTCAAATGGTATTTCTAGTTCTAGATCCTTGAGGAATCACCACACTGTCTTCCACAATGGTTGAACTAATTTACACTCCCACTAACAGTGTACAAGTGTTCCTGTTTTTTCACATTCTCTCCAGCATCTGTTGTCTCCAGATTTTTTAATGATCACCATTCTAACTGGTGTGAGATGACATCTCATTGTGGTTTTGATTTGCATTTCTCTAATGACCAGTGATAATGAGCTTTTTTTCCATATGTTTGTTGGCTGCATAAATGTCTTCTTTTGAGAAGTGTTTGTTCACATCCTTTGCTCACTTTTTGACGGGGTTGTTTTTTTCTTGTAAATTTGTTTAAGTTCCTTGTAGATTCTGGATATTAGCTCTTTGTCAGATGGATAGATTACAAAAATGTTCTCCCATTCTGTAGGTTTCCTGTTCACTCTGACGATAGTTTCTTTTGCTGTGCAGAAGCTCCTTATAGTTTAATTAGATCCCATTAATCAATTTTGGCTTTTTTTGCCATTGCTTTTGGTGTTTTAGTCATGAAGTCTTTGCTTATGCCTATGTTCTGAATGGTATTGCCTAGGTTTTTCTTCTAGGGTTTTTATGGCTTTGGGTTTTATCTTGAAGACTGTAATCCATTTTGAATTAATTTTTGTGTAAGGTGTAAGGTATAAGGTCTATTTCAGGTTTCTGCATATGGCTAGCCTCTCTTCCCAGCACCACCTTTTGAATAGGAAATCATTTCCTCATTGCTTGTTTTTGTCAGGTTTGTCAAAGATCAGATGGTTGTAGATGTGTGATATTATTTCTGAGGTCTCTTTTATTTTCCATTGATCTGTATGTCTGTTTTGGTACCAGTACCATGCTGTTTTGATTACTGTAGCCTTGTAGTATAGTTTAAAGTCAGGTAGCATGATACTTCCAGCTTTGTTCTTTTTGCTTATAACTGCCTTGGTTATGCAGGCTCCTTTTTGGTTCCATATGAAATTTAAAGTAGTTTTTTTCTAATTCTGTGAAGAATGTCAATGGCAGTTTGATGCAAATAGCATTGAATCTATAAATTACTTTGGGCTATATGGCCATTTTCATGATACTGATTTTTCTTATCCATGAGGATGGAATATTTTTCTGTTCATTTGTGTCCTCTCTATTTCTTTGAGGATTGGTTTGTAGCTCTCCTTGAAGAGGTCCTTCACATACCTTGTTCGCTATATTCCTAGGTGCTTTATTCTTTTTGTAACAATTGTGAATGGGACTTCATTTATGATATGGCTCTCTGCTTGTCTATTGCTGGTATATAGGAATGCTTGTAGTTTTTGCACATTGATTTTCTATTCTGAGACTGTTGAAGTTGCTTATCTGATTAAGGAGTTTTTGGACTGAGATGATTGAGTTTTCCAAATACAGACTCATGTTTTCTGCAGATAGACTATTTGACTTCCTGTCTTTTTGATTGAATAGGTTTTATTTCATTCTTTTGCCTGATGGCTCTGGTGAGAACTTCCAATACTATGTTGAATAGGAGTGGTGAGAGAGGGTATTCTTATCTTGTGCCAGTTTTCAAAGGGGATGTTTCTAGCTTTTGCCCATTCAGTATGATAATTGGCTGTGGGTTTGTCATAAATAGTTCTTTTCTTGTGATATATTCTATCAATGCCTAGGTTATTGAAAGTTTTTAACATGAGGGGATATTGAATTTTTATTGAAGGCCTTTTCTGCATCTATTGAGATAATCATGTGGTTTTTGTCATTAGTTCTATTTATGTTATGGATTATGTTTATCAATTTGCATATGTTGATCCAGCTGTGTATCCTATGAATGAAGCTGACTTGATTGTGGTGCATAAGCTTCTTGGAGAGCTTCTGGATTCGGTTTTCCAGTATTTCATTGAGAATTTTCACATTGATGTTCATCAAGGATATTGGCCTGAAGTTTTTTTTTGTTTGTTTTTGTTTTTTTTTATTGTGTCTCTGACAGGTTTTGGTATCAGGATGATACTGGCAAATAGACTTTAAACTAACAAAGATCAAAAATGACTAAGAAGGGCATTACATAATCCTAAAGGGATCAATTAAACAAGAAGAGCTAACTATCCTACATATATATGCCCCCAATACAGGAGCACCCAGATTCATAAAACAAGTTCTTAGAGACCTACAAAGAGACGTAGACTCCTACACAATAATAGTGGGAGACTTTAACACCCCACTGTCAGTATTAGACAGATCAACAGTATAGAAAATGAATAAGATATTCAGGACTTAAGCTTAGCTCTGGACCTAATAGACATCTGTAGAACTCTCCACCTCTAATCAATGAAATATACATTCTTATCAGTGCCACTTGACACTTACTCTAAAATAGACCATGTAATTTGAAGTTCAACACTTCTCAGTGAATGCAAAGGAACAGAAATCATAACAACAGTCTCTCAGACCACATTGCAATCAAATCAGATATCAGGATTAAGAAACTCCCTCAAAACCACACAACTACATGGAAATTGAACAAACTACTTCTGAATGCCTTCTGGGTAAATAATGAAATTTAGGCAGAAATCAAGAAGATTTTTAAATCAGTGAGAACAAAGAGACAATGTACCAGAATTTTGGGACACAGCTAAAGCTGTGTTAAGAGAGAAATTTACCATTAGCTAGACTAATAAAGAACAAAAGAAAAAATAATCAAATGGACACAATAAAAATGATAAAGGAGATATCACCACTGACCCCACAGAAATACAAACCATTAGAGAATACTGTAAACACCTCTATACAAATAAACTATATAAACTAGAAAATACAGATAAATTACCATCCCAAGACTAAACCAGGAAGCAGTCGAATCCCTAAATAGACCAATAACAAGTTCTGAAATTGAGGCACTAATTAATAGCTTATGAATAAAAAAAGCCCAGAACCAGATGGATTCACAGCAGAATTCTACCAACATACAAAGAGCCGCTGGTGCCATTCCTTCTGAAACTATTCCAAATAATTGAAAAGGTGGGCCTCCTCTCTAACTCAAATAATACATTATTTATGATGATTATTTTACTGCTGTTGAATTTTTTGGATTAGCAATTTTTTTTTGCAACTTGAATGCATATATTTTATGACTTCTGACTCAGAATGTTGTCATTGAGATTTCCTCTGTTTATATAATTGCTGCTCTGTTAAGGATATTTATATCTTTAAGACTTCTTTCTTTGTATTTTATTTTCTGAAATTTTACTATTTATGTCTAGTTGTGATTTTTTTTAAAAAAATTTAGCTTGTGTAGACTAGGAATTCTTGAATCAGTTGATCACATCTCTAAAGTTTTAGTTATAATTGCTAAAAATACTGCCCTGTCTCTTCTTCAGTAAAATTGGTAAAATTTTAAGCATGTAAATAATAAAATAATATACTTCAATCAGCTTTACAATTTATTAGCATGTAGTGAAAAAAGTATTCTAATATATTTATATCTCTGGATTTTTTCCCATCCAAATTTTTGTATTTTTTTATTCATAGCTATAGCTGATGATTTATCTGTTTTACAGTTTTACTCCAAAAAATCAGTTTACTTCCCATTCCTCTATCATAAAAATAAAATTCCTTTCTGATCCTGTCTTAAATATGACCATTTTATAGCATCTTATGTACACTCCAGTTCTTATGTCCTTAGATACTAACTTGTAGAAAAGTTACACAATGAATACATATTTCTTGTGGAAACATTTAAATATACAGATAAGCACAAAAAGGAAAATGAAAAGTCCTCTGTAATTCTGTCCCTAAAGAAAATCATAATCTTATATATTCTTCTCATGCATTATATATCTTATATATTCTTCTATCTTATCTTCTTCTTATATATTCTTATATATATTCTTATATATATATATTATATATTCTTATATATATTCTTATATATATAAGAATATTATATATTCTTATATATATAAGAATATTATATATTCTTATATATATTCTTATATATATTCTTATATATTCTTATATATTATCTTCTATCTTATATATTCTTCTATCTTATATATTCTTCTCATGCATTATAAATTTTTTTGGTTTTATTTTATCTATCTCTGTATCTATTTTTCATTTACTTATAAAGTTTTTTTTCAACTTTTATTTTAGATTCAGTGGGTACCTGTGCAGGTTCGTTACCTAGGTATATTGTGTGATGCTAAGGTTTGATAATGAATCGTCCTATCACCCAGTTACTAAGCATAGTACCCAACAGTTGTGTTTCAACTCTTGCCTGCCTCACTCTGCACTCTAGCAGTCCCTAGTGTCTATTGTTGCCATCTTTACGTCAAGTAGTACTCAATATTTAATTCCCACTTATTTTATTTATTTATTCATTTATTTATTTTTGAGACAGAGTCTCACTTTGTTGCCGAGGTCGGAGTGCAGTGGTGTGATCTCAGCTCACTGCAACCTCTGCCTCCTGGGTTCAAGTGATTCTCCTGCCTCAGCCTCCTGAGTAGCTGGGATTACAGGCATGTGCCATCATACTTCGCTAATTCTGTATTTTTAGTAGAGACAGGTTTTCACCATGTTGGCCAGGCTGGTCTCAAACTCCTGACTTCAGTTGATTCACCTGCCTCGGCCTCTCAAAGTGTTGGGATTACAGGTGTGAGCCATCATGCTGGCCTTAACTCCCACTTATAAGTGAGATCATGTGATATTTGATTTTGTCTTTCTGAATTAATTCACTTAGGATAATGGCCTCCGGCTTCATCCATGTTTCTGCAAATTATATGATTTTATTTTTCATAAAGTAATATCTGTGTAGTGTTCCACGATATATATATGTACATATATATCACATAAAGAATTAGCTTTTATTTTTATTTGTTGTGTTGGGTGTTGTTTACTATAATTTTTTTACAAATTTATTTAAAATACTTCCATTTTCTACATGTATCATGTTATTGTATTATTCATATCTTATTTAGCAGTGAGAGTACTAATTTCATATTCATTTTGGTTTAAAAATTAGTTGGCATTAAAATGGGAAAAGTAGAGAAATAGCTATAATGTGTATTAGCATATAAAATTGGAATAAATATTAAGTTCATTGTACAGAAACATTATTTTTTAAATTCCTAAATTCAAACAGTGTTGTTAGTATTTAATTTCTCTCCTAATTTCTTGGCCATGTTATTCAATGGGCTTCATTGCCTCACATCAAAATGGCCACTGAAATGGTGTATAAGTAACCAGACTGACATAAAGACAGCAGAAAAATACAGTCAAAAGGATATGTCTTCCCATTTTGTATAAAAGGAGAGTCCAAAGGATTGACCTGTTGGAATAGCCAAGATCTTGGGCCTATTCCCAGATTAATCAATGTTATCATAGAATGATATACCCTGAATGACCAGCCTTGAGTTATATCTAAAATTACACATTTTGGCAATTTTGCTGAGTAAAAATACGGAAGAAAGGGGATTAGAAAATATTCTAGAGTTTATTTGCATTCATAACAGAGTTACAGGACCTGGTTTCATGTTCTTACATTTAACAAACAAAGACCAGGCAACATATGGAAAACAATATTTTGTAGATATTCTACAGCCAATAAAATGGTATTGTAATCCCCAAGGTAAGGAAAAAAATAGGGTGAGACATACAATTTTGCTAGTTTATTGCCCAGAGGCAGTGACCAATTTATAGCTATAGGAAAGGACATCAGACAAAGCTCTGTGGTATCACTGAGTTGAGGGGATGGAAATCAATATTCAGGCCAAAGCAGCTAGAATCTGTAGGATAGTACACTGGAATGAAGAAAGCTGCACTGAAGAGGGAGATCTCAACTGATTTACAGAAGCTGTGAATGATGGCAAATTCCTTGTCAGAATCTATGCAGCCAGAAGATGATGGATACTTCAAAGTACCAAACCCAAACAAACAAACAGAAAATCTAACAACCTAGAATTCTATATCAAGTGAAAATTTTTTCAAAGATGATAATGAAGTAAGGAAAATTCAGAGAAGCAAAAAAGGTAGGTGAATCTATTGTCAATAGACTTGAACTTCAACAAATGTTAAAGAAAGTCTTCAGGCAGAAGGTAAGAGACACTAGAAAGAAAATTTGGATCTATGTGATGCAATCACAGCTGGGAAATGGTAAATGTATGTAAACATAGTTGTCTTTCTCATTTTTTAATTTCTTCAAAAAATAACATTAAAGCAAAATAAATATTAGTAATATATTTTGTGCTTCATAATATTATTCAAAATTAAATAAATAACAAATAAAGCAAGGTGAGAAATGGAAGTAGTATTGTAAAATTCTTACATTATATGTGAAAAAATACATATAGTTGATGGCAGGTTGTAGTGAATCAAAGATGTATATTGTAAGTCCGTACATTTATAAAATAAAACAAGGTATAATTAATTATAATTTAACATTATTAGTCATTATTTAATAAACTCATATTGAAATTAAAATACCACAAAAATACAATTAACCCCAAAAATGCAGGAAACATGGAAAACAGCAAAGAACGGATGGAATTGAAATGAAGTGAATAATAATATAGACACCCAAACATATCAGCAATTGCAGCAAATGTAAATTCTGTAGTGCAATTAAAAGGTATAAGTTGTTAGATTGGTTTAAAAAATAGGACCCAACTATATGCTTTCTCAATGAATATCACATTAAATAAACACAGATAGCTTAAAAATAAAATGACATAAAAATATATACCATATAAACGCTAATCAAAAAGAAGTTATAGTAATTATATTAATGCCAGATAAAGTGTATTTTAGAACAGGCAGAAATGTTATCAATTTATCAAGAAAGCATAACATTTCTTGTCTTAGTTCAAACTGCTATAACAAGATGCCATAGACTGGGTGGCTTAAGCAACAAATATTTATTTTTCACTATTTTAAAAGTCTGGGGAGTCCAAGATCAAGGTTCTGGCAGATTGAGTTTCTTGTGAGAGTACCCTTCCTAGTTCTCAAACTGCTTTCTTCTCATTGTATCTCACATAGTAGTTGGGGATAGGGAGGTGGTGGGGAGAGAAAGAAAGAAAGAACTCTCTTTTCTTATAAAGGACTACTCTCATCATGAAGACTATACCCTCCTGATGGAATTACTTCCCAAAAGCCCATCTCCAAATACCATCACAATGGAGATTAGTGTTTCAACATATATATTTTGGGGGTTGGGGAGATTCAACACAAACATTCAGTCCATAGCACTCCTGAATGTATATGCTCATATAGCAGAATTAAAAATACATGAAGCAAATATAGATGTGATTTCAAAGAGAAGTAGACAGCCTCACAATTATTAGAGAGTTAAACACTCCACTCTCTGTAATTGAAGCAATAAATAGAAAATCAGTAAGTATACAGAGATTTGACAACGCTATCATCCAACATGCCCTAATTCCCACTTCACCCAACAACAGAAGAATGCACATTCTTTTCGAGTGCGCATGGAACATGCACCAAAGTAAACCATAATATGGGCCACAAAACAAGTTTCAATAAATTTCAAAACAAGTCTCATATAAATTTAAAATTATATGAAGTAAAGATGGCTGGTAAGATGGCTGAATAGGAACAGCTCTAGTCTGTATGTCCTAGCTAGATCAATGCAGTAGGAGGGTGACTTCTGCATTTCCAATTGAGGTACATGGCTCATCTCACTGGGATTGGTTATACAGTGGATGCAGCCCATGGAGGGTGAGCTGAAGCAAGGTGGCATGCCATCTCACCTGGGAAGCACAAGGGCTCAGGGAACTCCCTTCCCTAGTCAAAGGAAGCATGAGAGACTACCATGAGGAACAAGGCATTCCAGCCTAGATACTACACTTTTCCCATCGTCTTTGAAACCCACAGATCAGGGGATACCCTGGGGTGCCTACACTGCCAGGACCCTAGGTTTCAAGCACAAAACTGGGTGGCCATTTGGGCAGACACCAAGCTAGTCACAGAAGTTTTTTTTCATACCCCAGTGGCACCTGGAACACCAGTGAGACAGAACCATTTGCTTCCCTGGAAAGGGGATTGAAGCCAGTGAGCCAAGTTGTCTGTCTCAGCAGATCCCACCCCCATGGAGTCCACCAAGATTAAATCCACTGGCTTGAAAATTTTGCTGCCAGCATAGCAGTCTGAAGTCACCTTGGGATGCTGGAGCTTGGTGGGGGCAGGGACACCCACCACTACCAAGGCTTGAGTAGGCAGTTTTCCCCTCACAGTGTAAACGAAGCTACTGGGAAGTTTGAACTGGGTGGACCCCACTAAAGCTTAGCAAAGCCTCTGTAGGCAGACTGCCTTTCTAGATTCTTTCTCTTTGGGCAGGGAATCTCTCAAAGAAAGGCAGCAGCCCCAAACAGGTGCTTATAGATAAAACTCTCATCTTTTCAAGACAGAGCACTTAGGGGAAGGGGTGACTGTGGGCACAGCTTCAGCAGACTTAAATGTTCCTGCATGCTGACTCTGAAGAGAGCAATGGATCTCCCAGCACAGCACTTGAGCTCTGCTAAGGGACAGACTGCTTATTCAAGTGGGTCCCTGAACCCCGTGCCTCCTGACTGGGAGAAACTTCCCAGCAGGGGTCAACAGACACCTCATATAGGAGAGTTCTGGCTGGCATCTGGCAAGTGCCCCTCTGAAACAAAGCTTTCAGAGGAAAGAACAGGTAACAATCTTTGCTGTTCTGCAGCCTCAACTGGTGATACCCAAGTGAACAGAGTCTAGAGTGGACTCCCAGCAAACTTCAGCAGAAGTGCAGCAAATGGATCTGTTAGAAGGAAAACTAGCAAACCGAAAAAAACTAGCATCAACATTAACAAAGAGTATGTCCACACAAAAACCCCATCCGAAGGTCCCCAATATCAAAGACCAAAGGTAGATAAATCCACAAAGATGAAGAAAAAAAAAGCGCAAAAAAGCTGAAAATTCCAACAACCAGAATGCCTCTTCTCCTTCAAAGGAACACAACTCCTCACCAGCAAGGGAACAAAAGTAGGCAGAGAATGAGTTTGATGAATTGACAAAATTAGGCTTCAGAATGTGAGTAATAACAAACTCCTCCAAGGTAAAGGAGCATGTTCTAATACAATGTAAGGAAGCTAAGAACCTTGATAAAAGGTTAGAGAAATTGCTATCTGGAATAACCAGTTTGGAGTAGAACATAAATGACCTGATAAAGCTGAAGAACACAGCACGAGAACTTTGTGAAGCATACACAGATATCAATAGCTGAATTGGTCAAGTGAAATAAAAGATACCAGAGATTGAAGAAAAATTAATGAAATAAAGCATGAAGACAAGATTAGAGAAAAAAGAATGAAAAGGATCAAAAAAAGCCTTCAAAAAATATGAGACTATATCAAATGACCAAACATAAGTTTGATTGGTGTACCTGAAACTGTTAGG
This sequence comes from Plecturocebus donacophilus, assembly GCA_004027715.1. Taxonomy (NCBI): domain Eukaryota; kingdom Metazoa; phylum Chordata; class Mammalia; order Primates; family Pitheciidae; genus Plecturocebus; species Plecturocebus donacophilus. Next base: position 73,132 of record PVKP010006160.1, read on the forward strand.
GAGAATGAAACCAAGTTGGAAATTACACTTCAGGATATTATCCAGGAGAACTTATCCAACCTAGCAAGAGAGGCCAACATTCAAATCCAGGAAATACAGTGAACACCACAAAGATAGTCCTCGAGAAGAGCAACCCCAAGACAGATAATTGTCAGATTCCCCAGGGTTGAAACAAAGAAAAAAAATGTTAAGGGCAGGCAGAGGGAAAGACTGGGTTACCCATAAAGGAAAGCCCATCAGACAGTGGATCTCTCTGTAGAAACTCTACAAGCCATGAGACATTCAACATTCTTAAAGAAAAGAATTTTCAACTGAGAATTTCATATCCAGCCAAACTAAGCTTCCTAAATGAAGGAGTAATAATATTCTTTACAGAGAAGCAAATGCTGAGGGATTTTGTCACTACCATGCCTGCCTAACAAGAGCTCCTGAAGGAAGCACTAAATATGGAAAGGAAAAACTGGTACCAGCCACTGCAAAAATAAAATGTAAAGACCATCTACAGTATAAAGAAACGCATGAACCATGGACAAAATAATCAGCTAGCATCATAATGACAGAATCAAATTCGTACATATCAATATGCACCTTAAATGTAAATGGGCTAAATACCCCAATTAAAAGGCACAGACTGGAAAATTGGATAAAGAGTCAAGACCCATCAGGTGCTGTATTCAGAAGATCCATGTCACATGCAAAGACACACATAGGAAGGATGGAGGAAGATTTACCAAGCAAATGGAAAGAAAAAACAAAAAAAGCAGGGGTTGTAATCCCAGTCTCTGATAAAGCACACTACATATTTTATAAACAAAGATTTAAAAAAAGACAAAGAAGGGCATTACATAATGGTTCAGAGATCAATGCAACAAGAAGAGCTAACTATTCTAAATATATATTCATCCAATACCAGAGCACTCAGATTTATAAAGCAAATTCTTAGAGACCTACAAAGAGATTTAGACCCCCACAAAATAATAGTGGGAGACTTTAACACTTTACTGTCAACATTAGACAGATCAACGAGTCAGAAAGTTAACAAGGATATTCAGGACTTGAACTTAGCTCTGGACCAAGTAAACCTAATAGAAATCTGCAGAACTCTCCACCCTAAATCTAACAAAATATACATTTTTCTCAGTACCATATACCACTTATTCTAAAATTGACCACATAATTGGAAGTAAAACATTCCTTGGCAAATGCAAATGAATGGAAATCATAACAAACAGTCGCTCAGACCACAGTGCAATCATATTAGAACTGAGGATTAAGATACTCACTTGAAATAGCAGAACTAAATGGAAACCGAACAACCTGCTCCTGAATGTCTACTGGATAAATAACAAAATTCAGGTAGAAATAAATACATTTTTTGAAACCAATGAGAACAAGACACAATGTACCAGAATCTCTGTGGCCCAGCAAAAGCAGTGTTTAGAGGGAATTTATAGCACTAAATACTCACAGGAGAAAAAGGGTAAGATCTAAAATTGACACTATAACAGCAAAATTAAAAGAACTAGAGAAGCAAGAGCAAACAGATTCAAAAGCTAGTAGAAGACAAGAAATAACTAAGAGCAGAACTGAAGGAGATAGAGACACACACAAAAAAAAACCTTCGAAAAATCAAGGAATCCAAGAGCTGGTTTTTGAAAAAGTTTAACAAAATAAATAGACTGCTAGCCAGACTAATAAGAAAAGAGAGGAGAATCAAGTAGACACAATAAAAAAATGTTAAATGGGAGATCACTGCTGATCCCACAGAAATACAAACTACTATCAGAGAATACTATAAACTCTTCCACGCAAACAAACTAGAAAATCTCGAAGAAATGGATGAATTCCTGGACATATACATCCTCTCAAGACTAAACCAGGGAGAAGTCAAATCCCTGAATATATCAATAACAAGTTTTAAAATTGAGGCAGTAATTAATAGCCTACCAACCAAAAAAAATTCCCAGGACCAGATGGATTCACAGCTGAATTCTACTAGAGGTAATAAGAGGAGCTGGTACTATTTCTCCTGCAAATATTCCAAACAATAGAAAAAGTGGTACTTCTCCCTAATTCACTACATATATACACACACACACACACACACACACACACACACACACACACACACATATTTATATATATATAATATTGTTATTTTTTAAAGAGCATCTTGCTCTGTGACCTAGGCTGGAGTGCAATGACATGACCACGGTTGGCTCACTGCAACCTCTGCCTCCCAGGTTCAAGTGATTATTCTGCCTCAGCCTCCCTAGTAGCTGGGATTACAGGTGCATGCCACCATGCCTGGCTAATTTTTGTATTTTTAGTAGAGACGGGTGTTTCACCATATTGGCCGGGCTGGTCTCAAACTCCTGACTTTGTGATCCACCTGCTTTGACTTCCCAAAGTGCTGGGATTACAGGCATGAGCCACCACAACAGGCCTGAGATAAAAAATTTTAACAATATGCTATTAAGACAAAACACTGGCTAGGAAAGAATATTCATAATTTTATCCTTTCTGTTTAAAAATGAAGATTGATAGACTATATAAGCAAATACTTTTTTTGGGTAATACTTTGCTGCATTGTCTGAAAATTGACAATCAACATGCATTACGAAGTTACATGGCTAGTATAAAGTACTCACTGTGTGTGCCAGGCCCTGGACTCAATGCTTTACACATATTTTGATTTTGTTTAATTTTCTCCACAACTTGAAATAGTATAGCCAACCCATTTCTTACACAGTTGAAAACGAGGCTGAGACTGAAAGTTAAATGCCTGAGGTTGCAGCCAATAAGAGGCAGAGCTGGAACTGAAACCTACATGTGTCTAACAACCAGTTAGTGTCCTGACAGCAGGCTAGTAGGCGTCACAGAGCATGGAGTAGATAGTGCGTGCCTGCTAGGATGGTCTAGGTATCACTGTAGGTAATAAACAGCCTCAAACAATGGAAATTTACAATACTGAAGGCTCTTTTCCCACTCGTGCTGTAATTTGTTTATGGCTCTCCTGGGCCCTGTGCTCCACATCCCCTCATCTGCCACCAGAATAAAGGAGCAGCCTCCATATGGGACCTGTCAGCAGCTCTAAGAGATGGAGGAGAGGCTGGCCAGTCTCAATGGCTCCCAACCCTTTGCCTTAAGGTGACACACTTCATTTCCACTCACATCTTCTGAGTCAAAGCAAATCCCATAACTACAGCCACCATCAAGTGACCCAGAGGAGAATCTGAAATACTTGGTGGACTCCATTAAGGCCACCATACTGTGTCAGCCTATGCAGGAGACTGTGGAGGGGCAGAGGAGAAGAGTGGGGAATTGATGGGAAATGACAGCAGGACTGAGTCATTGCGGATTTGCTTTATCCTCAACCCCTGGAGTTTGTCCTGGAGCTGCACTAAACCATCACCAGCATGATCAAATGGTTTAACTTTAGAAAAAGTGTTCAGATATAATCGGCAGTGAACTCAGAATCAATTGAATGACATTGAGTCAGTAAATCTCTGACTGCCTCAGTTACCCCATATGATAGTGGTAAAGATGGGAGCGTTGGGAGAGTTGATTTGGAAGGATATCAGGAGTGTAAAAATTTCAACATTTTAGTTCCTTTAATCTAAATCCAGGCACTATCATTCCTGCTCAGGTGAGAGTGCTTAGATAAGGACTGGAGGTCATAAAATATTGGTCCCACACTGACAGTTCCCCTGTGTCGTGTATGCATTCTGTGCATTTTCCTGTGCTAAACACTGTCCCAAAACATCATGGGGCCTGATTCTTCCTCCTTGTTCCAATGGCCCTGGGTGACTCAGTGCCCATTCAATGACCAGGACACAGAGGTCTTAGAGGGATGCTCTGTGAGGCCACAGGTGCCAGCTGCTGCCCTGCCAATGTGTGAGGCAAGGGACGGGGCATCATCTGTAATGGGCAGTGGTCAGTCAGGCTTGGTGACTCTACTTGGTCACCAGATGATCCTACACCTGCCACCTCTGATGGATCCACTGCCTCTGTGGCTGTTTGCACTGCGGACACTCCAGTGACTGCCTCAGCATCCCAGCCTATGCCCAATGCCACTGAAGATGGAGTTGCCCCCTGGGGACTGAGGAATCCTACAGGACTCACTCAGCTGTCCCCAGGAGTGCCCAGACCCTCGTTCTTATCCAGTACCTATGAGCCCTACCCCCTGGCCCTCCCTCAACAGCTGTAAATGATGATTTACTGCTGTCATCATCATCACTGCCTTTAGTGGCCAAGGACCTTCCAAGGTGCCAGCTCTGGAAGGAAAGATGTCCTTGGGAGGTGATGACACTCAGTACACAGGTGCTCAACAGATTGCTTCCTCCTATCCTGACAGTCTTTTACACAGCCACTGGCTTTGGGGAGCCTTTCCTGGGTGGCATGAATCACCTCCCCTGTTTGAGCCCCCAAACTCTGCTCACATCTCCTTCCTTTCCCTGTCTCTGCTTGGGCTATAATCAAGGTGACCCCAGCAACCCTTAATGGACATCATGATAGTCTCTGCCATTCACTTTTGGGCTAATCTGATTTCAACCCTGACTTACTTGGTCTCCCCTTTGACAAACAAGATGACCCAGATCTGGGGCTCTTTATGCAGGTGACAGCATACAAATAGAATTGAATGCCATAGTTGTGTTATCCCTGTTTCGTTTTTGTTTTGCTTGTGTCTTAGGGTTGTTTTTTCTTTATGGTAAAGGCATTGGCTTTCCATTTGTAGTGTCAATAGAAATTTGCTGTTTACAATAACTTTGTCATAGTAAATGGTAAAGAGATTCAAAGCCGTGGTTTTCCTCTGCCAGAGGCCTGAGTGATTTCGAGCACACTCTGTGTGATCAGGCAGAAGCAGGCCTTTGGGAAGTTTAGCTGAGGATGGGGCCAGGAAAGATGATGGATAGTGGGGGTCTGACCTGGTCACCAGACCCCTGGGTCCTGCCTACCTGCTTGGCATTCCCCACCCATCACTTGTGATGCTGCCAAACCCTCTGAGTATTGTGGCCAAATCCCCCAGGATAGAGGCTGACAAACTTTGTCGAAGTGCACAGATTCCTTGGACATCCCTGGGAGGTCAATCATGAGAGTCAGCTTGGTTTCCTTCCTCTCATTACAGTTCAGAATTAAATGTCTACCCTCACAGTCAGTAAGATAATATAGATAAATGATATCATCACCCTGTTCGGATATTAGCATGTCTAGGTGGGTTAGGGGTGATTTGAGACCACACAACCTTGTGCCACAAAGTGTGATTCCCAGGCCAGAGGGAGACATTTGACTGCCGTGTTATGATCTTATCACTGAGTGTAAAGGCAGTCTTGTTTCATTTTGGATTCTTTCTTATGTTTATATTTTATGAGAGCACTTTGAATTATCAAGCATATAATAATTTTTTGTTAGCTTTTAATCAGTGACTTCTAGCACAATTATGTGATCAGAAACATGCTGTGTGAATGGATTTCTCTGAAATATATTGAGATTTGCTTGATGAACAAAATAAGTCAGGTTAATTTTTGTACATGTATCATGCATGCTTAAAACAAATGTAGCTTCAACATTTGTTCCCAAGACACAGATATGATGGACAGATGGCTCCATGGATGTGATGGAGATGGTTTAGTATTGGGAGTTTCTGCATCCTTCTGATGTTTTGTTGCTTAGAATATGAATGGCTGAGAGGGGCTATGGAGCCTCCCACTCTACTTGTGTGTGAGGTTCTTCCTGATGTCCTGCCATCATTTGTTTCTTATGTTTTGCAGCCAACACTAACCATGAGAAACCCTGGGAGCTCAGGAAGGAAGGAGCTGCCCAGAAGCAGGGACAGGGAGCTGGTGGGGAAGACCAGAAATCAGGTCTGTGAAGGTTCCAGAGAGGACCTGTCCTTGGGAGGTACGTGGGGGGCTGAGATGGGGGAGGGGGCATTGGTGCTCTGTGGAATGTCCACTGTGAGGTACCAGGTTCCGGGGCCAGGGATTGGTGGAGAGGGAGTATAAAGCCTCAGGGTTGCTTAGGCAGCACCCAGACAGGAGAAGGTATGGTGGAAACCAGAGCCCTGGTCTCTGTCTAATTGCTCCTGAGCCTCCCACTTTCTTGCCCCACATGTCTTGTAGCTTCCCTGATAGACTTTCTCCCTGACTTGTAGCTGAACATCCTACTTGGCCTTGAAGAACTAGTTTGAACAGGATCCTTTCCAGACCCTTTTCTCCTCCCCACCTCCAGGTGCCCAATAGCTCCCCTTCCCCTCTGTCCTTTTCCTTCCCCTCCCCCAGCTCAGATCCTGCCCCTATTTCCCCATCCCCTTCCCTATCCCAGCCCTAAGCCACCCCACTTCTGTCCTGGCTGCCTTATGGCTCCCTGAGAGGACCAGGACACGCAGGTACGGTGGCTGCTCTTCTGGCTTTTCCTGTTAGCGTTTCCCAGGCATCAATCCACTCATGTGAGTAGACGCTGGACCCGCGGAGTTTCTTCCTTCTTATTGGGCTGTGTCACATGGCAAATTATACAGCACAGGCCTGTAATTTCAGCGCTTTGGGGGGTTAAGGTGGGCAGATCACTTGGGTCCAGGAGTTTAAGGCTAGCCTGGGCATCAGAGCCAAACCCCATCTCTACAAAAGATTCCTAAAAGATTAGTCGGGACTGGTGGTGCGTAGCTATGGTCCCAGCTACTGGAGAGGCTGAAGTGGGAGGATCACTTGGGCCCAGGAGTTGGAGGTTGCAGTCAGTTGAGATCGTCCCATTGCACTCTTGTCTCAAACAAAACGAACCAAAACAAAGTGAAATGTCATTTGAGTTTTGTGTCCACTGGTTTGATGACTTTTTAGGAACTTCTGAGTCATCTGTGTCTTCTGCTCTTGGGGGCTGCCTCTAGGAAGTCTGTGTCCAGTCAGTGTGATGGGAGCTTGAGAAGCCCATCAGATGGAGAGGAAAGGGCTGTACCCTGCTGGGATGTTTGCAATGCAGGAGATACTAGGAGTGACATGACCAGGATGTGAATGAGGACCATACTCTCCTTTATTTTGTAAAATATGTATGGTGCAGACCACTGATTGACCCAAAGGAGAAAGAGTTTTAAAGTCCTTATGTTGTCCAAATATAAAGAAATGACAGGCCAGGTGTGGTGGCTCACACCTGTAATTGGGAGGCTGAGGGTGGTGGATCAGGTGAGGTCAGGAGTTCCAGACCAGCTTGACAAATGTGGTGAAACCCTGTCTCTACTGAAAATATAAAAATTAGCCAGACATGGTGGCAGGTGCCTGTATTCTCAGCTACCTGGGAGGCTGAGGCAGGAGAATGGCTTGAACCCAGGTGGTGGAGGTTGCAGTGAGCTGAGATTGTGCCACTGCACTCCAGCCTCGGCGACCGAGTGGGACACTGTTTCAAAAAACAAACAAACAAAAAAAAATTTGTGATTTTTTTTACAAAGTGTAACCTCTGCCTCCCTGTTTCAAGTGGTTTTCCTGCCTCAGCCTCCTGAGTAGCTGGGATTCCAGGTCCCCGCCACCACACCTGGCTAATTTTTGTATTTTTAGTAGAGATGAGGTTTCACCATGTTGGCCAGGCTGGTCTGGATCTCATAAGCTCAGATGATCCACTGGCCTCAGCCTCCCAAAGTGCTGGGATTACAGGCATGAGCCACCTTGCCTGGCCTTTTGGTGATTTTTTTTTTTTTTTTTGATCATCAGCTATTGTTAGTATTAATGTATTCTATGTGTGGCCTAAGACAACTTTCCTTTTTTAAATATTGCCCAGGGAAGCCAAAAAATTGGAAATCCCTGCTTTACATCAAGAAAAAAAGACACTCTACATTTGGAATGCCTAAAAACACTGCCAGCCATGCAAAAAACCATGAGACTGGTAATTTCCAATCTTTTTGAAGCAGTGGAATCCCCTGGTGGTATCTGAGGGGTGTGGTCACCTCTTGGAGGAGATTGATGGGTTCTAAAGATTATTATTTTTTTACTGAAGTATTGTAAGTGTCATTGACCTTTTCATTATTTCAACTATTATTATTCCAGGTTATCAGTTTTCTACCTGATTATTTGTGTCCTGGGCATGATTTTCTTGGTGTTCTGTGGATGCTTATCACTATTGTGTTTCTGGGAGTTTCTACAGTTGGCCTTTTCCTCTAAAAAATTAGCTTGTTTGAGAGTATACTAACTTCCTGTAGAGGTATACTTGTAATCACAAATAAGAAGAAATTATTTAAAACAGTTCATGGTTCTGGACTTTATTATGATTATTGGGTTTCACCAAAAACATCAGGGGAATTATTTATTAGCATAGGAATTATAAAAATATCTGCCATTTACATTATGAAAATTAAGTAGGTTGGTATTTGTTTAATAGAATGTCAACAGAGGTTTGGGTCAAAAATAAGGTTTTTTTTTTAACCTTTGTGCTCTTTATCAGGAATGGAGCATGAAGTTTCAGCACTTGAATAGGAAATTCTGTCTAAACTTTTCTGCTTTATAATTTATCTTATGGCTAGAAGGGAAGCTTTCGCTGTCTTCTCTAAATGTTCACTGCAGAAACAAACTGACAACAGACAGCTTAGCAGGAGAAGAAAAACATAGAACAGACATAAACATGGAAGCCAGCCAAAAAATGAAACTGCAAGAAGGGCCAGATGGTCGATGCTTGAAGAGCACCCTATTTTCAGGGGAGAGGGAGTTAGATGGAGATGGAGGCAATTTAGAGGGGTAGCAAGTGATTTTTAGAAGAAAGAGCCCGAGTAACAAAAAGTTGATTTGAGACAAAGTTCCTCTGAGATCATAGAGAAGAGGTGACAAACTGCAGGAAGGTGAAGGGCAGAGCTGCACCAAATCTCAAGATGCAGAGAAAGCCCCAGAGAATCTCAGAACTGCCCTTCAGAGAATCAATGAAACGTGTGTCCCAGCAGGGTAATTTCAAATGACATCATTCAAAGTGCATTTTCCAGGTTGCAGGTGGAGAGGGATCAGTATGTCCAAAGTCTGTACTTAATAAGAATTTGGTTGCTAGATTGTGTCAATTTATGACAGTAAAAATGTGCTTGTCTGGGGGCTGACATATGATCCAAGAAAAAAACACTAATACCAAAATGCTTTTTATATTCAAGGGAAGAGGAAGTGTGTTTTCTTTTTACAACTGAGATAATTACGCACCATTAGGGACTGCCTTTCAAGATATCTAGAAAACAGAAAATAGATGAGTTATGAAGATATGTAGGCACATTTAACAGTCTCTCTTTTCTTTCTTTCTTCTTCTTTTTTTTTTGAACAGAGTCTCACTCTGTGGCCCCGGCTGGAGTGCAGTGGTATAATCTCAGTTCACTGCAATCTGTGCCTCCCAGGTTCCTGCGATTCTCCTGCTCTAGCCTCCCAAGTAGCTGGAATTACAGGCATGCACCACCATGCCCACCTATTTTTTGTATTTTTAGTAGAGACAGGATTTCACCCTGTTTACCAGGCTGGTCTTGAACTCATGAACTCAGGTGATCCTCCCGCCTCAGCCTCCCAAAGTGCTGGGATTAGAGGTGTCAGCCAACATACCCTACCACATTTAACAGTCCCTACCCCACTTAGTCCTGTACAGAGAATTGTTAATATAAACAGAGGGTAGGTTTTTTTGTGTTTGTTTTTTTGTTTTGTTTTGTTTTGTTTTATTTTCTTGACAGAGTCTGACTCTGTCACCCAGGCTGGAGTGCAATGGTGTGATCTTGGCTCACTGCAACCTCCACCTCCTGGGTTTAAGTGATTCTCCTGCCTCAGCCTCCCCAGTAGCTAGAACTATAGGTGCTCACCACCATGCCCAGCTAATTTTTGTAGTTTTAGTAGAGATGGGGTTTCACCATGTTTGCCAGGCTGGTCTCAAACTCCCAATCTCAAGTGATTTACCCACCTTTGCCTCTGAAAGTGCTGGGATTACAAGCATGAGCCACCATGCCCGGGGAGGGGATGTTTTTTAATGTACCACTTTTTAAATATTCCGTTAAGGAAAGTTTAGTTGAGCTGTTTGTTTTGGACATCTTTATACCTTTTCATCTTTCTCCCTGTCATCTAGTCATCTATTCTATTATCTCCTAAGCAGGGACATCGTGGGTGCCATGAAACATTCATGCATCATGGTGTTTCTTCACTTCTCATTTCTTCATGTTTTTTAAAAAATTTCTTCTAGCTCCAAACTGGACCACCTCCTTTTCCTATGAAATTGAGCAGAAACTGTGGGATAGATGTGGCTCTTTCATCTTTTTAGATTACCCATTGCTTCTATCAAAATCCTAGTACATATTTTGTTTCTCTTTTATATGCAGAAATTAGAGAAAACAAATTCTACAAAGAACTTGAAAGATGTTCTTTCAGGCTGGGCGTGGTGGCTTTTTCAGATTGCCCCTTCTGCAAGAAAGGCTCTTGACAACTGGGTAAGTTTTGTTTGTTTGTTTTCCTTGCTTTCAGTCATAGTCTGCTAGGTCAGGACATGGATGTATTTTTCTGCCCACAGCTCTGTGCTCAAGCCTTGGAGAGGGAGATGGCAGAGAGAAAGGCCACCTACAAGCAGCACAAGTAGGTCATTGTGATGGATGTTTTTTCTTTTTGAGCCAGAGTTTTGCTCTATCACTCAGGCTGGAGTGCAGTGGTGCGATCTCGGCTCATTGCAACCTCCACTTCCCAGGTTTAAGTAATTCTCTGCCTCAGTCTCCCGAGTAGCTTGAATTACAAGCATGCGCCACTACACCCAACTAATTTTGTATTTTTAGTAGAGACAACGTTTCTCCATGTTGGTCAGGCTGATCTCGAACTCCCAACCTCAGGTGATCTGCCCACCTGAGACTCCCAAAACTCTGAGATTGAAGGCATGAGCCACCACGCCTAGTTGTGATGGTCATTTTTAAGGATGTGTTTGCTTTAAGATGAAGCTTAGAGTGTCTAGTAAAGAATGTGGTGTTTTAATTCTTCTTCAAGTCAATTCTTTCTCTGTCATCTAGACAGGAAATAAGGAAAAAGCAGAAAGTGCCAGAGAGACTCATGAGTCAGGAGCCAGCCCAGAAATGCCTGTGCCTAGACAACCCTTTCTGGAGAGGTAGGAGCTCCTGTGAAGGCAGCCGCTTAATTTCTGCTGCATAGTCCACACACCCTGCTTCTTCTTTTGGGGGTGAGGTCTCAGGTGTGGTAATTGTTATGTTTCCTAGAAACAGTTCCAAACACTAAGGAAAAAAACAGTTGTCCTGTTGGGTGGCAGGACACCATTTTTCTCAGGTGCCCCAGCTGCATGGCTCCTGGCTGGTCCCCTAATGGTGGAGCTCAGGCCCCTCCACTGACTGTGGACATTGCCCCACCCTGACATCTTGGTTACTTTGAACTGAGAAGATGAGCCTACAAGGTAAATGGACCAGCTCCCCTTCCCACCTTGAGTCAGTGTGAAGGCTTCATTTTTCTTTCATTTGAGAAAAGTAACAACAATAGCATTTTAGAATGGAAGCTGTAAGTGCCGATGAGAGCAGAGATTTCCCGGCTATGTCTTCATGGATTAATATTGTACCATAGATCTGCTTTAAGAAAAGAAGCATTTATTTGCAGTTTTTGGAACTTCATTCTTTTTGCTTGTTTAAATTAATTATTGTGAACTATATAACTCCTTCAGTAAGTTAAATTTCTATGTCATCTTACTCCTGTAACATTTGAAATGTGACCCTAAAACTTCCCTCTCTCTCTGTCTCTCTCCTTCCTTCCTTCCTTCTTTCCTTCCCTCCCCCCCTTTCTCCCTCCCTCCCTCC
>PVKP010006161.1:0-84825 GCA_004027715.1 Plecturocebus donacophilus
TCTTATTATCCACCTTCTGAAGCCTGATTCTGTCAGATCATCACACTCATTATCCATCAAGTCTTGTTCCCTTGCTAATGAGGAGGTGTGATCCGCTGTAGGAGGAGAGGCATTCTGATTTTGGGTGTTCTCAGCCTTTTTGCACTGGTTTCTTCCCATTTTTGTGGATTTATCCACCTGTCGTCTTTGTAATTGCTGACTTTCAGATTGGGTCTCTGAGTGGGCGTCTGGCTTGTTGGTGATGAAGTTTTATCTGTTTCTTAGTTTTCCTTCAGTGGATGCCCCTTCCCCACAGAGCTAGGTCTTCCTGGGTTCGGCTGTGCTTGCTGTGAAACTCTCAGTCCTCTGCGCTTCCAATTGCTGTTCTCCTTGTGGGGATGGGACCAGCGGAGCCCGACTAAAAGGGCACCCAGTCCCGTATACTCTGCACTGAGAAGCGCTGCGCCGGGGCACCGGCAAAACAGTCGCACCGGCCAAAAGAGTCGCCCTGGTGACCGGTGGGGCTCTTCCGCCGGGAATCTCCCAGTCTGTGGGCAACAAAAATTCATCTGAAAGTACGGCGTCCACTCGCTCTCTGCGCTTTCCCTGGGAGCTACAATCCTGAGCTGTTGTTAATTGGCCATCTTGGATCTCTCTCCTGACATAAAATTCTTTTGGTACACCCAGCGTCAAGCTACTCTCAGGCCAGAATCTAGAGAACTGGAATTACATATCCTTTTAGGATTACTGATGACTTTGGTCATCTGATTTGTCCTGACTGCAAACTAGCCAGAGGTTACAGAAGAAAAGACTAGGGAGTTACTTCTCTAGAAGCAATTCTATTTACAGTCATATGAGTAGAGAGGGAAGAGCTCACAGAATTGATGTTCATTTTTTAAGTAGCAGCCTGCAGCCCTGGGTGGTGTAATAAACAAACCTGTACTTCTTAGAAGTCCCAGAGGACACTGTGTGGCCATAGAACCATGTGAGCACGGCCCTTCACTCCAATGGACCCCAGTCATCACGTGCTAAGTGGTGTTTGTTGCACTCAGTTTAATAAGGCAAGGAAGTTATCAGACTTGAGGGGTTTTTTTTAAATAAATTAAAAAGTAGTCAAAATTCTTTCTAGCTGTCGATGCTTAACAGGGTAGGCTTGAGTATTTTGGAGATGCGGCTTATGTAAAAAAGATGGCAGTATATGCCCTTTTCTAAAGATCAGTATTTAGGCAAGGCAGTTTCTCAGCTGAGCTCAGAGGATCTTTGTTTTTTTACATTTAGGAGGGTATCTATGCCTTAAAGGGGTTGCCTGGACTACAGAATGGTGTGTGTTCACTTTTTAGTGTGAATCTCATTTTTCACTCAAAACCAGAACAGAGTCACAGAGAGCTCGTAAACTGATGAGAGAATGGGGTAGCCTGTGCACAAAAATAGGTAAGAAAATCTACAACTTTTCAATGTGGAAAAATGCTGAATAATCAGACAGAAATTTAAGATATTTAAGACTTGTTTCCCAAATGCTGGAATACTAGAACTACATGGTGTATACATATGTAGTCTTTCAGAGGAGCTGCTTCAAGGCTAAGAGTAGAGGTTGCATCACAAGCCTGAGGACCAGACCCTAAGATACTGTAAGTATTAGAAACAGAGGCTTAGACAATTTCATGCAGCATGCATTAAAAAGAATGTGAGGGAAGGAGGCTCAAGGTGCAGCAACCTGTATCATGTGTGCAAGAAACTCATCTGAATGCAATCCTGCCTGATGGCAGAGAAAGAGCCAGTGAGACAGATGAGAGGTGTGGAGGTGTGGCCACCCCGTTCTCCTCCACGTGTGCCCCTTGGGTGAGCCAGGGAGCAGGAGGTAAGAGACGTGACCTGCTCAGTCCTCTTGAGGCCTCTCATCCCTGACAGGCCTCTCATAGAATGAGCTAGTGCTTTAAACCTGCTTTGGTCAGATAGCTTCCTAGTTTTCATTTTTTTATTTTTAGAGATGAGGTCTCACTCTGTTGCCCAGGCTGGAGTGCAAAAGCCTGATCATGGCTTCCTGTTGCCTCAACCTCCCAGGCTCAAGCGATCCTCCCATCTTGGTTTCCCACAGTGTTAGGATCACAGATGTGAGCCACTGCACCTGATCCCTAAATAAGTTTTATTAGAAAATGTTTCATGTTTCTCAGTGAATGGAAGAGTGATCCATTGAGGGAACGTGAGTCTATACAAGGTTGCAGGAAAGGGGTGTGAGCTGCAGGGCATTATTCTAAGAGGCACTGGCAATTTTTTTCTCAGAGATTATTAAATACTGTACGTGTTTGGGGATGCTGTTTCCCTACGTCATTGACTATCCTGTAAGTTCTTATGTCAAGAAAAAGTCAAGAGTTCCCCATTATATTTGTGGAGTCCTGGAAGTAGCCAAGACTTCTCTCTGATTCCTCAGACTTCTTTTTCCTCCCCATTTGTCTGAGTCGCCGTCACTGTGTCCAGCAGAGGGCAGAGGTCTGTCGGGATGATTTGCTCTCGGCCACATTTTGGAACTGGCAGCTTATCATTAGTGTGGTAACTTTTGTTATTCTGTGATGGCATGTGAATATCACTTTATCATTTTGATGTCTCTATTAGTTTCAGTGTTGCAAGGCAGTTAATATTACGGTGGGCTAACAATAAATAGCACTTGCCACCTGCCTGTTTCTCTGAGGTCTGGGCCCAGACCTGGGTGTTGGTTAAGGAGTTGGGAATTCATCCCTCTCTATGGTGATAACATCTTGGGAGTCTGTGACTCATCACTCAGCATTTTGTGCCAAATAGCAGGGCTCTGACCGCCCACCGCTGTTACTCCCATTATGCCTCCAAAGACAGCAGGAGCCTTCCTGGGGCTGTGACTCAGGCTGGATTTTTCACAGGCAAGAAATAATTCTTCTCTGTGCAGACTTCTTAGGGCACATCCTCTACCCAAGCCCAGTGAGACTGGGGAAGCCAGCTTTTTCCAGCCAAGCACACAGTCTTAAGATATTCTCACTCCTACGTTCCTTGTAATCATCCAACTCCAGTAGATTTTGGCTTTAGGCATAACCTATGTCCTACACGTCTAAAAGTTTCTGTTCGCTTTCTAGTTGTGCCCAGATTTCAGTCCTCACTCCTTACAGAGAAACTGGAAAGGGCAATGCATGGTGGCTCATGCCTGTAATGCCGGCACTTGTGGGAAGCTGAGACAGGAGAGTCGCTTGAGGTCAGGAGCTCGAGACCAGACTGGCCAACATGGTGAAACCTCATCTCTACCAAAAATACAAAAATTAGCGGGGCGTGGTGGTACACGCCTGTAATCCCAGCTATTCGGGAGGCTGAGGCAGGAGAATCTCTTGAACCTGGGAGGTAGAGGCTGCAGTGAGCTGAGGTTACACCACTGCACTCCAGCCTGGGCAGTAGAGTGAGACTCTGTCTCAATCAATCAATCAGTCAATAACTGGAAAGGCAGGACAAGCCTTTCTCTCGAGTCTTCACTCCTGTGGAAAAGCAGGCCCTGCCAGCCTAGGTAGGTCCCCCCTCCTGGGTAGCTCAGGTCTGCACTTTTCTTATCACTGCTCTCCTTTTAATTTTTCTAAATATGCAAACTATCTGTCTGTTTATATCCCAGATTCTACCAGTTCCAACAGCAAATACACTGTTTGCCAGATGGCCCCAGAATTCTTTTAGGAATGTGTCATCAGACGTGTCTTTCTCTTGCCTGCCTCCACCCTTTTCTTAGGGTGTGCACATTTCCTCTGTTGCTGGAAGTTTATGTTGATTCTTCCTCACAGGTTCACAATTGCTCTTGTGATACTTTGGGTTGTTTAGCCTTTTTTCTGTTTTTAAAATAAATTACTTTTTAAAAAAATAACGATACAGCACCTGTCCATTAATTTCCCCTATTTTAACCCAAATTAATTAGCAAATAGATAGAAGTTAAGGGAAGAGGAGAAGTAAACAATCTCACTGCCTATTGAAGGCCATGTTCACCATGTTTCCTTACTACCAGGTGTGGGGCATAGGCTGGCAGGGTCCATGTCACCTTGGAGCTTGTTGGAAATACACAACTTCAGGCTCCCCACTCCAGACCCACTGTATCCAAATCTGAATTTTCACCAGGGTCATAAATTTAGTTAACATGCAGATTCATATGCATATTAAAGTTTGAGAAACACTGATATTACATATTTTTCCAGAGATATATATGTGTATATCTTTTTAACAGAACTTGGATCTCACTGAATATACTGTTCTGTAACCTGCTTTTAAACCTCGTGAACTGTGGAATGTTTTCACTTACATAGTTTTATAATGTCACTTTTGATAGCCCTGTGGAATTCTACTCTATGGACATACTGTAATTAACCATTCTCCTCTTACTGCCTTTCAAAAGTCTTTTAAAAATATTCCTGTCATTTAAGCCATTTTTCTATCTTTTTGTTTTGTTTTGTTTTGTTTTTTGAGATGGAGTTTTGTTCTTGTCACCCAGGCTGGCGTACAGTGGTACAATCTCTGCTTACTGCAACCTCCGCCTCCTGGGTTCAAGTGATTCTCCGGCCTTAGCCTCCAGAGTAGCTGGGATTACAGACACGCACCACTACACCTGGCTAATTTTGTATTTTTAGTAGAGACAGGTTTTCACCATGTTGGCCAGGCTGGTATCGAACTCCTGACCTCAGGTAATCCACCATTTTGGCCTCTCAAAGTACTGGGATTATAGGTGTGAGCTACCGTGCCCAGCCCCATTTTTCTGTCTCATGGATATTGTCACTTTGTGATTATAAAACTCACATAATTCTCCTAGATTACTTTTTTTCTGGCCACAGGCATTTTTTTCTATCCCTCTTTCATATTTGCCATATGTCCCTTTTGTAGGTCATGCTTTCATGCAAAAGGTCTACACCTCTTCAGAGGAGACCCCTTCCCACAGCCTCCCAGCATAGCCAGCAGGGATTGAGACTCTGCCTTCCCCACTGAGAGCCCTGTTCCTGTGAAGCCAGACATTCTGCCTAAATAGCATTCTGCACTGTCTTCCCAGCCCAACCCACGGTCCGATGGCAGATGTAGAAAGTGTCTTTTAGTTGTATTCACCCAGTTGTTGCCCTAGGTTATAAAAGACTTGGACCAATGGAAATGCCGTGTGTTGGTGGGAGTCACTCAAAACAAACATCCAGGACGACAGCACTAAACTGCTTAGGAGGAAGGAGAGGGAATCAGAAGGCAGCTGGAAGTCTCATTCAGCTAAAAGCAGCCATTTTACTCGGTCTTGACTGGCCTCCCTTCACTTCAAACAGGGGGAAGGCGGGGAGTGGGGAAAGGGAACGGCTGCTCCGTACCCGACCCTCCTGCTAGTGAGGACTGTTTGGTGAGGTGGAAGGGATAGAGTTGTGTAAAACAACTCAGGAGAAAGGGACAGAGTCATGTGGCGCACTGTCACAGTGGAGAGTGGTGAGCACTGGCTATGTTCACTCTGCCTGTAGACTTGAAGAAGGTGAATTTCAGAAGGTGCAGGGGAAAATAAGAATGCTGTGAATCTCTTCCAGAGATGGAAGAGGAGTGGAACGATTTTAAAGGTACAATGTGTCTGGGTGCAGTGGCTCACACCTGTAATCCCAGCACTTGAGGGGGCTGAGGAGAGAGGATTGATTGAGCCCAGAAATTGGAGACTACCCTGGACAATATAGCAAGACCTCATCTCTGCCAAAAAAAAAAAAAAAAAAGTCAGCCAGGCATGGTGGCATGCGCTTAGTGTCCCAGCTACCCGGGAAGCTGAGGTGGGAGGATCGCTTGAGCCAGGGAGATTGAGGCTGCAGTGAGCTGTGATCATGCCACTGCGCTGCAGCCTGGGTGACAGAACAAGACCCTGTCTCAAAAAAAGATTAAAAAATAAAAGGCAAAATTCCAACCATAAATCATGAGTGAGCTCAGTGAGGAAAAATATGGAGAGAAACTGAATGCATTTTAAGATAAAAACTAATGTGGCTACCTAGAAAGTTCTGCAACATGTTCAAGAATCTTAAAGGAAGGTGGGCTAAGGTTCTCCTGGAAGAAGTGAGCTTACCTAGCCTAAGCAACAAACAGAGTTTATTGGAAGGATCCTGGCATCAGAAGTGGCAGAAGCCAAGGAAGTGGGGGAAGGAACCTGAGCAGCTGGAGGTAGCGAGGGGCTTCCTGTGAGAGCACGTGTTGCCATGACTGCATCCCCATGTCTCGTGTCTGCTTTTTGCTGTGTATCTGTATGCAGCCTCTCTCCTTCCAGACGACATAATGGAAAATAATTTCACCAAGCAGCCCTTGGTTGGGGGTGGGAACGTCACTAGCTCAGCAATTTTGAAAGTGAAGGCCCTGTCTTCCCCAAATTCCTGGGAAGTAACTAACTTATCCAGTTTGGATGGTGGATTTATTCCAGGACCAGCCAGCTGTGTCAGGGGATGGTGTTACATGTCTGAATGTGCCCACACCCAGCTACAGATGGAAGGGGGTCGCCAGAAGGAGGTGCACAGTTCTCAGAAGGGGGTTGGCTAAGCAGGTAGTCCAGTAGATCCCATCCAAAGAAGCATATAAGCATAGACAAATATGGCTCCGATGAAAGGCTAAGACCCAGAATGTGTCACTGGTTTGAGGAAAGATGCTAACAGTGATGACAACAATGTGAAGCTGTGAAGAATAAGGGAAACATGGAGCCATTGCTTGAGAGAAACTGAAATGTCAGCAAATGCCAAGAAGAAAGTAAGAGTAAGCATTCCAAGTTCTTCATTCCAGAAAATCTTTTCCAACTAGAAAGGATAGGACAGACAAGCCTAAGATGACATTCACTGCCTCCTGTCTCACTTAAATGAAGCACCTCTGAAGCTAGTGAACACTTCAGTTGGCATTTATTCAAATCCACGCACTTCTACACCATCATAAATCTAAAATCAGTACTTAACCCGAAAAGATCAGATGTAGAATGATTTTAAGAAGATCTGTGGGAGATAACCCAAGTTTACCTCAAATGTACTCTAAAAAACATGTATGTATATATACACACAATGTCAAGATTTCAGGGAGGTATGTGTGTGTGTGTGTGAATGTGTGTGTGTGTGTAAATATGTAAATAAAATTTGGCAAATACAGAAAAGCACAAAGAAAAAAGCAAGTTATCCACCATTACCCAAGGCAGTACTAACTTGTGCAAACATTTTAGCGAGTTCCCTCCCAGGGTCTTTCTCTCTGCTTGTGTGCTAGGTGGTCTCCTGGCTTTCAGCCCAGTGCTCTTTCCTCTCCTGTGCTCTTTCTATACCAGTGCTACCATGGTCTGGTCCATCGGCTGGCAGATCACCATCCCATAAAAGCCTCTACAAGTGCAGGTTTTGAGTCCCTGCCCAGAACGACTGAACCAGATCTCTTGGAGCAGGGACCAGGAATCTGGGTTTTAGCAAGGCTTGTGGGTGACTGGGATGCAGGTGGGAGTTCGGGAAGTCCTAGCCTATGTCACTGCTACTCAGCTTGTGGTCTACTGTGTGAACTGTTACTGGACCGTGGCAAGATAACACAGAAGTTGAAACTTAGGAATGTTTATATTAACCTGACATAACTGTGACACCCAAGCATGGGAGCCTTGAAAAAGAGTTTTATTATATTTTACAAATATGTCAGTCCACAGTCAACTCCTTAAAAAAAAAAGGAGAAAGTGAAATTTATGATAGTTGGTGCCTGTGGGGACAGATGAGGGGAAGAGCACATGAGACTTTATTTTCTTTATTTAAAAAGAATATCCAGGTTGGGCGCAGTGGCTCACATCTGTAATCCTAGCACTTTGGAAAGCCGAGATGGGAGGATCACTTGAGGTCAGGAGTTCAAGACCAGCCTGGACAACACAGTGATACCCTGTCCCCAAAAAAAGAAAATTGCTGCACCCTTGGTCCCAGATACTTGGCAGGCTAAGGCAGGAGGATTGCTTGAGCCCAGGAATTCAAGGCTGCAGTGAATTGTGATTGTGCCACTGCACTCCAGTGTGGGCAACATAGTGAGACCTGTCTCAAAAAAAAAAAAAAAAAAAAAAGAATATCTAGAAGCACAAACAATCAAAAACTGGTTCTCAGGCCAGGCGTGGTGGCTCACACCTGTCATCCCAGCAGTTTGGGAGGCCAAGGTGGGTGGATCACTGGAGGCCAAGAGTTTGAGACCAGCTGGGCCAACATAGAAAAACCCCACCTCTACTAAAAATGCCAAAAAAATTAGCTGGGCATGGTGGTGGGCGCCTGTAATCCCAGCTACTCAGGAGGCTGAGGCACGAGAATCACTTGAACCTGGGAGGAAGAGGTTGCAGTGAGCTGAGATGATACCATTGCATTCCAGCCTGGGCAATGGAGGCAGACTCTATAAAAATAAAAAAGCAAAAAAACTGGTCCTTGGTCACAGATAGTTTGAGAAGCACTGATCTACACTATCTGTGTCTCTTTTTAGACAAAACTGCTTGTTTCAAACAGGAACCTACTACAGCTGCAGCCACTTGCAAGGGTCACTTCTAAAATGGATGCTTACTTGTTAAGAAATTTTAACTTGGTGTGGAAGGATAAGCAGGAGCTAGACTTTGGTCTTTAGGAAAAAAGGGAGCCATGGAGGGTTTTTTAAAGCAGGGAAATGGCAAGATCAGATTTCCTTTCTATACAGAGTGGACAAGACTGGGCACAGGAGGCTGCGCTGGGAAGCAGTTGCAGTTGTCCAGACAAGGGATGATGATAGGTCAGAGCCATGTTGGGGGAGATGAAGAAAAGTGGATAAATTCAAGAGGTGTGTTTTCTGTCTTCACTTTTGTTAAAAAAGAAACTTTCAAATACATGTGTTGTGAGGTGAGGAAGAGAATGTGTTTATTCCATGGCTTGAGCTTTGTTTCCTGGGTCTCTTAATACTGATGGTTTTGTGCAATAGTCAGCTTTCTGTGCTATTTATTTATGTAAAAGGATAGGTAAAATGTTGCATGGCTTGTATTTGCCCATAGTCTGTCTGCTGCCTGTCTTCACTCTCAGTCAGCACCTAGTGCTCTAGGAGCTTAGTGAGGAGGGGAAGAGGGTGTCACCCTGTGCCTCGTCCTTGTTTACAAGGACAAGAGAGCTTGAGGGCCTAGAGAGCACAGTTGCAATCTTAATTACTATCAAGAATCTGGCTACTGGCATTTCATCTTGTATCTTATGACCAAAGAACACAATGTTCATTATATTTCAGAAACCCAAAACTTAGAATATTTAATAGAATGTATTGAGAATATGATTTTTCCAGAAATACATAGATATAAAAACAAAGTTTGTAATATTGCTTCTACATGTGATATGTACTTGCTTATATCACTATTAATTTCTGGTAATTCAGTTCAATGTGTGTTTATTGAGGAGCTACTCAGTTTCCAGCATGGTTGATGCAATGATTCCCAGACTCTGGACTTAACTGATCAGTAATGTTCCTTATAAAACTGGAGAGTCCAACCTAGGGTTGCCTCCTTTTTATTTTATCAAGTAAGAATCTAGAACTGGATCAATAATTTTTATATCTATTATCACCATTAACTAAAAAAATTAAACAATGAACACCAAAGAGTGGGAAGTGGCCTAGAAAAGATTCTGTGTTATCTCCATTACTTTTTAATTTAATTTTTATTTTTTTGAGCCTGTGTCACCCAGACTGGAATGCAGTGGTGTGATCTCAGCTCACTGCAATCTCAGTCTCCTGGGCTCATCCACTACTTTTATAAAAATCAAATTTACTGAGACATAATTTACATATGACAAAGGGCACCCATCTTAAGTGAGAAAGTAGAAAGGACAAAAATCTTAGATTATAGAACAGTTATCAAAAAGAAATTAAGTTTTTGAAAAACTCATAATTCACATTTATTTTTCTCTTTTTGCCATGGGTTGGTGAAAATGTCATCAGGGACTGGTGCACAGGCAAAAGTTAGGAGCCACTATCCTAGGAGTGGCTTTAAAAAGGAAACTTTTTGGCCGGGAGCAATGGCTCACATCTGTAATCCCAGCACTTTGGGAGGCCAAGACAGGCAGATCACGAGGTCAGGAAATCGAGACCATCCTTGCTAACACATTGAAACCCCGTCTCTACTAAAAATACAAAAAATCAGCCGGGTGTGGTGGTGGTTGCCTGTAATCCCAGCTACTCAGGTGGCTGAAGCAGGAGAATCGCTTGAACCCCGGAGGTGGAGGTTGCAATGAGCTGAGATCCCTGCACTCCAGCCTGGGCGACAGAGTGAGACTCTGTCTCAGAAAAAAAGGAGGGGGAGGAACTTTTCTAAATACGGAGAGCCTTAGAGATAGCCATTTTGGATCCATTGCCAGAGAATGGGAAGTGGTAGGCGAGGGCACCCCTCAAGGCAGGGTGATTGATTGTAGAGTCAGGGGAGACCATTCTTGAGAATTCACTCCTTCCTTCATTACCTCCAGCCAATCTGCTTTTTTGTTTCCCATTTAGCCTATCAACTTATCACTGTGGTGATTGCAGCAGCAGGAGGTGGGCTCCTGCTCATCCTAGGCATCGCACTGATCGTTACCTGTTGCAGGTAAGTGATGAGAGTTCAGATTCCAGTCCTGTTTCTTTGCCTGGACTATGCAAGGATCAGTTCTTATTCTTTTACAGAATACTTGAGATGGTTCACAATATTAAATCATAATGTGTGACTAACCCATTTTAAAAAAAGGAGAAAGGGAATTTACGATAGTTGGTGCCTATGAGAAAAAAGAAGGGAAGTAAATGGAATTTTATTTTCTTTATTAGAAAATAATAGCCAAAAGCACAAGGAGGAAAAGAAAAAAGAAATAAATTGGGCTTCGTCAGAATTAAAAACATTTGTACTCCAAAGGACACTATCAAAAAAGTGAAAAGACTCCCATACTTGCAAATATGGATTGCATGAGAAAATATTTGCAAATTATATGTCTAATAAGGGACTTGTACTAGAATATAGAAAGAACTCTTACAACTCAACAACCTAATTTTTAAAATGGACAAAAAACTTGAATAGACATTTCTTCAAAGAAGATACAGAAATGGCCAGTAAGCACATTGTCTTAGTCCATTTGTGTTGCTGTAAAGGAATACCTAAGGCTGGGTGTATTAGTGTGTTTTCACACTGCTGATAAAGACATACCCGAGACTGGGCAGTCTGCAACAGAAAGAGGTTTAATGGACTTACAGTTCCACGTTGCTGGGGAAGCCTCACCATCATGGTGGAAGGCAAGGAGGAGCAAGTCACGTCTTACATGAATGGCAGCAGGCAAAGAGAGAGCTTGTGCAGGGGAACTCCCCCTATACAACCACCAGATTTCATGAGACTCATTTACTATCACGAGAATAGCATGTGAAAGACCCACCCCCATGATTCAACCACCTCCCACCAGGTCTCTCCCACAACACATTGGAATTCAAGATGAGATTCGGGTGGGGACATATCACTGGGTAATTTATAAAGAAAAAGGTTTATTTGGCTCATGATTCTGATGGCTGGAAAGTTTGAGATTGGGCATCAATATCTGGTGAGCACCTCAGGCTGCTTCCACTCCTGGAGGAAGATGAAGGCAGCCGCCTGATGAGAAAGGAAGCAAGAAGTAAGGGGCTGGGGGAGACGTATCAGGCTCTTTTTAACAACCAGCTCTCCCAGGAAAGTCATTAGTCCTTTCATGAGAGATCTGCCGTCATGGCCCAAACACCTCCCTGTAGGCCCCACTCCCAGCACCTCCACACTGGGGATTAAATTTCAGCATGAGACTGGGTGGGGTCAAACCATATCCCAATCGTAGCGCATGCAAAAGGATGATCAACATTATTACTCATCTAGGACATGCAAATCAAAACCACCATGAGACACCGCTTCACACCTACTAAGATAACTAGTATAAACAAAACCCAGAAAACGGTGGCTGGGCGCAGTGGCTCAGCTGTAAGCCCAACACTTTGGGGAACCTAGGTGGGTGGATCACTTCAGGTCAGGAGTTTGAGACCAGCCTGGCCAACATGCTGAAACCCCATCTCTACCAAAAATTTAAAAAATTAGCCAGGCATGGTGGTGCACACCTGTAATCCCAGCTACTCGGGAGGCTGAGGCAAGAGAATCGCGTGAACCCAGGAGACGGAGGTTGCAATGAGCCAAGATCATGCCACTGCATTCCAGCCTCTGAGCCAGACTCTGTCTCAAAAAAAGAAAAAGAAAAAACAAACAAACAAAAAAAAACAGAAAATAACAAGCATCATTGGTGAGGATGTGGAAAAATTAGAATCCCTGTACACTGCTGGTGGGAATGTAAAATGGTACAGCTGCTTTGAAAGAGTCTGAAAGTTAAAGACAGAGTTACCATTGGACCCAGCACTTCCACTCTTAAGTATATCAAGAGAAGTGAAAAGGTATACTCACTCAAAAACTTTACAAGAGTTTTCACAGCAACATTATTCATAATAGCCAAAAGATGAAACTCTACCAGTGTTTGTCAATGGGTAAACAAAATATGATCTAGTTATACAATGGAATATTATTCAGGCATAAAATGAATAAAGTACTGATACTTGCTATAACATGGGTGAACCCTGAAAATACACTAAGTGAAACAAGCCAGTTCCAAAAGACCACCTATTGTGTGACTCTGTTTATATGACATATCTGAAATAGGCAAATCTAATACAGTTGGCAGTAGATTAATGGTTGTCTAGGGCTAGGGTGGTGGAGAAAAGGGGAGAACTGGAAGATGGTGGCTAAGGGGTATGGGGTTTCTTCTTGGGATGATGAAACTGTTCTAAAATTGTAATGATGGTTGCACAAGTCTGAATATGCCAGAAACCATTAAATGAGTGAATTGTATAGTATGTGAACTATTTCTCAGTAAAGCTGTATACAGAGAGAAAGAAGCAGACAAAGAAAGAAAGATGAAATATTTTTGCAGTAGAGAGGTTGTAGCAGCAATGTGGTTGAGCAGTAAGCCTGGCTCTAGGCTTCCTGGAAGCCACTGAGATTGAGTTTCTTCTGGAAAAGGTAGGGAAGGGAGGAAATTGATTCCCCTTCTCTGTGATGATCTATTCAGATAAGAGAAAATTATGACCTCTGACTGAGATGATGATAATGGCAGGAATTATCTAGATGTAACAGATTCAAGGAAACTCCCAGCTAGTTATCTTTTCTCCCATTGACATGAAGGACATTTTAAGATATCTTCTGTCTCCTAAAAGGCAGCAAAGAGTAATTTGCCTTAACTGCCCAACCAGGAATGCAGGCTTATGATATAGCCTTTGCCTATCATTTTCCAAATTGCCATCAAATCATCAAAGATAAGCCATATGAGTGGAAATAAACTTCAGGGGATGAGACTAGGCATGGTTACCTAGAAGGACATGACCTGAGCGCTCAGGGGACAGAATTCTCATATTTGCTACGTTCTGTACCGTGTGGTGTACCCATTGGGGGAGGAGCCTGTGTCTGCTGACTCCTGAGAAGAGAAGGTAGTTGTGCATGAGTATGTCATCATCTGAGCCTGGGTACCCCACCCACCAGGAAGCAACACAGTGGCAGGTCTGTTCCCAACTTCCACAATGAGCCAGCGCCTAGCCACATACTGGACATTTGCTTTTATGACCCTGGGTCACTTTATGCCTTCCCTAGAAAACTTATTTGCAGGTTAAGTGAGGTAGAAAGAAAAAAACTTCAGATTATCCTATCTCTGACAAATATAATTTAAAATTTCTGATCCTGGGCCCCTTAGATAGGTGAACACAGATTCCAACAATTCACAGTCAGTAAAGTCTCATGAGTAGCATTGCTCTAACCTGCTGAAATGAGAATTTGTATAGGTCTATAAATAGGTGGGCTTTTTCATAAACAAACCATTCTGGTTTTGTGACTTGTGAAATATTTGCTTTGTATAGTAGAAAGAGCACTGCCTGGGGAGTTGGGATGCCTGAATTCTAGTTCCAATCCTTCTAGTAGCAAAAGGTGACGCAGGGGACAAGTCAGGTGTCTTTACTAAGCTGGAGCTCCCCATCCCATCCCCAGAGCTCTGATTCAGTCAATCTGGGGGACACCCAGACTCCCTATGTAAATTTTGATGCTTGGCAGCTCAGGGTCCACTGGACTAGAATGAATCTAAGGGCTCTTCTGGCTCCAGCATTCTGTGAATTTATGACCCTTGTTTTCCTGGCCACCTCCACAACACACTGATCTGTGTCCTTCAGAAGAGTCTAAATCTGCTCTATTGCCACTGTTTTTGTTCCCTCATCCCCTGATAATCTGGGCCTTTGAAATTGGAAGATTTTTTGCATCTTTTTTTGCACCTAACTGCATATTTACTTGTTGTAGGCAAATACCAAATAAAAATAATAATAATACTCCTCACTGGGCAGCTACAAAGAAATACAATGATAACTTTCAGTTGAATTTACCTTATAAAATAATAGTTGGTGCTTTCACAGATATCACTTCTTTACAGAATTGAGCCTTACAAATATTTTTGTATCCCACAGAAAGAATAAAAATGACATAAGCAAACTCATCTTCAAAAGTGGAGATTTCCAAATGTCCCCATATGCTGAATACCCCAAAAATCCTCGCTCACAAGAATGGGGCCGAGAAGCTATTGAAATGCATGAGAATGGAAGTACCAAAAACCTCCTCCAGATGACGGATGTGCACTACTCGGTGTGTATTCCTGTGTCAGGAAACCCCAGGGCCCCCGTTCCTCTGAGAAGTAAAGGAATTCTGTTTCGTTGTAGTAGAAGCATTACAGTTAGTTAAGGGTTAAAGAGTAGTGGCATGAACCTCTGATTTACATATTTTACTATTCAGTTTACTCACAGTCTATTTGCATGGTACTTCTCAGGGTTGCTGTTGAGGTATGAAGGATATTTCCATAAAGCACTTTATAATAACCTTCTTGCTATTAAACTTGCTTTTAAGTTATAGGAATGGAAACTGAAAGGTAGCGCAAGAATTTAGTGATATTTAGCCTTGGGCCCTTTCATGTGAATCTCCTGTCTGCCATGCTTACCTTGTGTGGTTAGGTGCTTAAAACTAGGAGATTGGTGGCTGGGCACAGTGGCTCACACCTGTAATCTCAGCACGTTGGGAGACCGAGGTGGGCAGATCTCATGAGTCCAGGAGTTTGAGACCAGCCTGGGCAACATGGCGAAACCATGTTTTTACAGAAACCACGCTCATCTCTACAAAAAATTAGCCTGGCATGGTGGTGCACACCTGTCACTCCAGCTATTTGGGAGACTGAGGTGGGAAGATTGCTTAAGTCTGGGAGCAATCTTAAGTAGTGAGCTGAGATTGCACCACTACACTCCAGCCTGAGCAACACAGTGAGATCCTATCTCAAAAAAAAAAAAACAAAAAATAAACAACAACAATAAAAACCATGGGGAAAAGGTATAAAAAGAACAACAAGTCAATGTCGTCCTCAACAAGCACTTCTCAGAGGTTTAAAGATGGTGTACTCAGCAGGCCTTTAATAATTTGCTATGTCCAGCCTGGACTGCATCATTTGGAAAGGTAGGAGACAACCTTGAACCCTTGCTGCTTCTCTCCCACGTTTAATTTAACCTGTGTCATATTCCTGCGCACTGTCCGGCTCGTTTCACACCACTGTATCAACCATAAAGCAAACATGAACAGCCGTATCTGAGCTGAAAAGTAAACGGATATCAGGTGACTTCTCATGCCATGTGGAGCCGTTAGAGGAATAGTAATAAATGTGAAACCTTGCCCCGTGGGGACTTAATGGTGCTCGGCAATCTTGTTACAGAAACCACAGTCCCTCTGGTTGCTATGGGAATTAACCCTGAGGGTTCAGACTTTGGATAGGAGGGGCAAGTTTGTTCATGCTAAGGAGCTGTTTAATTCCATAGACTCTTTTTTGAAAAATTTGAACCTAGAGGAAGAACAGAAAGTTATAAATAAGGAAAAAGGTAAACATAAACAGAGATACAAACTTAGCTCTAGTGAAAATATTCTCGTGGATATTTCTGCATAGGGCTGTGTTTCTCTGTTCCTCAGGAAAGTCCTTTTGCTTTACTAACTGATGCTGTAACTGAGCAAGTGTTTTACTCAGGTGTGTCCCCGCACTCACATTCTTTGCTTGGGACTCCTCAGCGCCAGCACCATACAATAACTAGCAACAAACAGGCCTGTGGTATCATAGGAACCAACTTCACCACATGTTTTCATGGCATTAGCTAAAGAGTTATCAAGAATGTAAATGAACCCCACTTTTATTTAAAAGATAGCAGGCTAACCACACACAGTGGCTCGTGCCTGTAATACCTGTAATCACTTTGGGAGGCCAAGGTGGGGGGATTGCTTGAGGCTAGGAGTTCAAGACCAGCCTGGGCAACATGGTGAGACCCTGTCTCTGTAAAAATTTTTTTTTAAATTAGCAAGGCATGGTGTTGCACCCCTGTAGTCCCAGCTACTCAGGAGGCTAAAGCAGGAGTATCACTTGAGCCCAGGAGGTCAAGGCTACAGTGAACAGTGTTTGTGCCATTGCACTCCAGGCTAGGCAACAAGCAAGACCCTGTCTCAAAGGAAAAAAAAATAGCTGACTGAGTAGTCTGCAGAGGCAGAGCCTAAGCTTAGGGTATGAAGCTATCACCTGGGTAGACAAGCTGTTCCTCACAGTGGGCTCAGGTGTGGTCCAGGTGATTTCCATGTTGGGCTCTCCTGTGGCTCACTTGTGATACGCAGTATCTAGTGTTTTATTTCTGCCAAGAAAGCATTTACCTTGGTGCTACTATGAAGGCCTCCTCAAAGTAGCCCCAGTTATTCAAAAGGAACCTTTCTTTGAGATCAAACTGGTCATCTGAGGATTGCTGTTGGCCTCCTGGTTTGGGGTCCTAACTCCACCCGCAACAAGGTGGTCATAGGACCCTACAAAGGTCAGTTCCCCTCTTTGCATCAGTTGCCTTCTGCATGGTGACAGAGACAGGAGGGATTTAAAGTGGGTTGTGCTCCACAGAGAAAGATACTTTAAAAAGCATTAGAAATAATCAGTAGAAACACATCCATACAGGATAAAGCCAGGTCTTTTTCTTCATTGGTCTAAAGTCATTGGGATTTAACACTATAATTTAAACCCAAGAATGATAAATTGACTTTTCTTCTTTTCTCTTTGGTAACCAGCCCACAAGTGTAAGGAATCCAGAACTTGAACGAAACGGACTCTACCCAGCCTACACTGGACTGCCAGGATCACGGCATTCTTGCATTTTTCCCGGACAGTATAATCCATCTTTCATCAGTGATGAAAGCAGAAGAAGAGACTACTTTTAAGTGCAGGAGAGAAAAGGACTCATTGCTCTAAGCCAGTCTCCTGGGACCTCTGTGGCTCAGAGGACTGCACCAGGAGGCTGCACCCAGGATTTGTTGGAGCCATGCTGAGTGGCAGGCAGGAAGAGGGTTAGGCATGCAGGGCGTGACCACAGTGGAGGGGACAGGTGGATGTGGAACCACAGGCTGCTCATTCGGCACCTTTGTTGTTACTGTGAACATGAAGGTGGGCCAGTACCAAGAGAGTCTCTCTGAGTGACCGCACCATGGCACTGGCACCAGGGTGGCTAGTAGCCAGGGCAGACCACTAGGCATCAGTGCAGGGACCTGGTTTTCCCTTCGTTTGCACTTTAGTAAATTGGGTGGGAGGTTTCCTTTTGGATCTGTTTCAAGCCTCTTCCAGAAAGAAGGCTTCCTTTCCTGAGACACTTCCATAAGCAGCAATTTGGTGATTCCTTTGCAGCAAAATACTGGCTTGTTAGTTACTTTCCTGCCCAGTGCCTGTATGCTGAACAACAGATGAGGATGAGCGTACCACTTAAATCTGAAGATGTCGCTGTTGAGTGGACGGTGTTTTAATATGTTTCTTGATTGTCTTACGCTACAGTTTCCAAGCCAACTCCCACAATGAGGAAATGAAATGTGTGAGGCACAGCACACAACTGCAATGTGTTTTTTTAAAGTCAAGGTCTTAAATTTTATTTAAGATTTTTGTTTAAAATCTCTTTGCAGTTAAATCTCATTTTTTCAAACAAGCCTGGATCAGGGCAAAACAACTTATATTTGGTTTTAGCTGGAAGCCCGGGAGGCAGATTGCAGGCAGAGGGGCAATTTTCCTCCATGAGGGCACAGCCTGGGGCCTGGGACGTTGACCACCACCGTGGAGGCCAGAGGCAGCTATGTATGAAGGAGAATCAAACTGGATGCAGGTTTCAGCACTACAGAAAAGCAGCCTGGTGAGCCCCCGCAGCTGGATGTGATTAGAGGGATGGACTGAATCAGCAAGTTGGAGTTCCTGCATCACCAGTGCTTTGGGAAGCTGCGGGGGTTCCTGAGGAAGTGCAGGGAACCGAGATGGAGTCACACGTGAGTTTGCTCACCTGCTACTGCAGTACTTTGTCCCCAGAATCTTGTCCACAAACCCCATGTAAACTTTCAACCACGCAAAGCTGTTTACTTGGCTGAAGAAATAACTTATTTTGTCTTACCCAGTCATTAGCACCTCTTTATATGGCTACGTAGCGCCCTCCAGACACATGGTTATACTTCCAGTCAGCGTGGGAGAACTGAAGACTTCCAGTTGGTCGACGATCTGAGAGTTGACTTTTGAGAAGGAAGTTCACGTGTCTTATTTATTACCCCTGTGACGTGGGTCCTGCCAGGAAGACATCCCGTACTCAGTGTCTTTAATTGCCACCTGTGGAACTGTTTCTTGGCCTGCTTTGGGGCATCCTGGTTTTGGATGAAGGGAGGGGAATACAGAGGTAGAAGCATTGTCTCCAGCCTGAAGCGGAGCCCTGCAGCACACACATTCCTGGAAATGGTGTGGCCACTGGGGACACTTCTGCCCCATGTTGGTTTCTTCAGGTCCTCTAAATCTCTTCACAGCATATGTAATCCCTGCTCTTTGCATAATCCTTGGCCTTGATGGTTTTAAGCACAAACTCCTGGTCTCCATCACTCACCATCATCCTGCTCTAACAAGAGCACTAGTCAGGTGAGGTGCATTTTCATGGTTAAATTGCACTCATCCATGAGATAAATAAAAGAAGAGCTGTTTTTGTCAGTGGAGGCTAACCTAACATTTCAAAGCATCGCCTTTTTGAAATCTTGGACCTTGCATCTCTCTTTCTGTAGAACCAATGGCCCTTTGTGGCTCAGGGCCTCATGCCTAACTGGAGAGCTCCAAGCTCCTGCAGCTCACCTGAGCTCACAGACTTGGCTTTTTGGCTCCTTCCATAGCATCCCTGCTCATCCCCAGGACCCGCAGCTGTGGGAAGAGCCATGTAGGGAGGCTATTCCCAGGCATACACTTCTGCCGCCTTCAGCTGACGTCGCAGCTGACAAATCGTCTCCTCTGTCGGAGCCAGAAGGCTTCAGCTCCACAAAATGAAGTGTTCGGTCCCAAAAGCATTCTTGGGAAGAATCCCAACGTCCAGAAAACGGTGTCCTGTGAGTTCCCAGAATGCTTTCTTGTTTATGGGTTTCGTCTGTATGGAGTGGATTAAGAGTGTTTTATTTTGTTGTTTTAACTGAGAAAAAAAGGAGGCACCCTCGAGGTTGAGTTCACTTGGTCTCCACAGTTTCCAGGAGGTGTGTAGGGGTGGGGAAGGCACCTCAGGCTCTTCGGGGGCATGAGTAAAGCATGGCTGTGACCCAGTGAGGAAGGAGAGGCCAGCTTCATGCCTGCTTGGGGTTCCTAGCTGCAGAAGGGTCCCGCCTAGGCCGAGGGGAGACACCTGGTAACAGAAGAGGTCTGGATGCACAGCTGGCACGCCGAGGCTCTCTGCCCAGACACAGTGCTCCATGGCAGCCCCTGCAACTGGGGTGCACAGATGCCATAGTCCTGCACCAATGTCCCACAGCTGGGGGAAGGTGAGAGGAAGGGGAAAGTGATGCGTACCTGCTCAAGAGAAGCTTAAACCTCTGTAGAGAAGAGCCAGGCCCAGGTGTACCTGTGTGTCCCATCACACAGTACAGCAGGGAAGGGTGGCTGGCTGGCTCCCCAGCGTCAGTGGTTTGGTTTCAGCTTCAGAGGGTCTTATTGCCATTGTCTTTTACTCTGCCCTTTGAGCCAACCCAAGGCCCTGAAGTCTGTTTCTTTAGGGAGATGAATTGGCATGCTCCTACTATGACCAGGCTCTGGGCAGGGCTCCTCACAGCACCCTCGAGAAGTGGGCATGGAAGTGCCCAGTTCTCAGATACAAAAACATTCAGAGAGGGTAATTAACTTGCCTTGTAGAGGCAGGACTGAAACCCTCATCTGCCTGACTCCCCTGCTGCTCTGCCCACTGTAGCCCCCCGCCTCACTGTCTTGGCACACAGCTCACCATCCTGTGTACCTTAAATATCAAAGAGGACAAGAGAGAAAGGGCTTGAAAAATAAGGTTTTTTTTAAAGGAACCTTAATGTTATTAAGGAATAACCAAATTAATGACATGAAATTTTTAAAAATGCTGAATACCCTTTTGAAAATGTCCTTTCAGATTGGTTTTTACATATATTTCTCGGATAGTTATCATGAAGAAAATAGTGGCTGGCTTATGCTGGCACATGGCTTTGGCTATAGGAAGTGAATGTTGAGGACCTGGGTTTCTGACATACATACATGTCAGTCAGATACACATCCATCTGAGGGCTGCTGGCCTTGCTCCCATGGTAAGGCCATGGCTCCCACAGAGTGGAAGCATATTTTTCTGAAACATTTTCAGAATTGGGAACATATTTGGTGGAATGTCTTAAATGCATCTTCCTCCTTTGAGGGGAAGTATATTTTCAGAAGCAGCTAAATCGTTTAGAGCCAAAATTGCTGATAGGTGGTTCATTCAAGCTGGCTGATGGCATCTGAGGTCAAACACTAAGATGTGACGACTGAGTTCTTAAAGAGGTAACTCTTAAAGTGGGCCCAAGGGAGAAGGCAGCGTCTTTGGACTCAGGCTGGATGGCTACCCGAGAATATGCTGTTGAAGGATGACACCTATACAGATGTGAAAGTTCCCAGAGCAGGCACTTTCAGGTCACCCCTCACGCGTGGCTTTTTGGTGCCTGTGCGAAACTGTCTTGCCCCCTGGTGAAGTGTCTGGGTGTCCTGTAAGCCGGTTTAACTCTGCCTGAAGGAGAGGAGCTGCCCAGTCCAGTTGCCCTTGGCTGAGTTTAGCCTAACACACCCAAAACTAGGGTTTGGACCCATAGTTCTAAAATACACAATTTTGAGACTACAGCACTTCTTTGGAGAGAGGAAGAATGAAATACAGTTCAGTATTTCAGTGTTTTGCATTTTGCTTGAAATTACCCTTGGTATCAGATTTGTTTTTCCTATCTGAAACCTTCTGTGGGCATGAGAAGGAACATTTCATTTCCTCCTTGACAAAGTGTCGGTCTGAGGTTCTCATGCGTGTTTCTGGAAACTTTTGTAGAGTTTGCCTTTGAGTATGTCTTCTTTCTTTTTCTTTTCTCAAATCTCCAAGGAAGAGAACTGACTAAAATAATAGGAACATTAAAGTATTAAATGCTAGTTAATTTGTTGCACTAAAGTATCTTCGTTAGCGTTACACTCCATCATATCTGGTGTGAACTGTCAGAGAAAAACCTATGAAACCAAAGGGGACCATTTAGGTCTATAAAGAGACAGGTCCGAGACTAGCTCTGTCACCTGGGCATTTTCAAAGAGAACATTTTGGAGAATTTGCATATTCTGATTTTTTTTTTTTAATGCACTTAACACACTTCATTACAGATTTCTTGGGTAGGGAGGATGGGATTAGGCCAGGGATGGGATAGAGTCAGTTCTGCCTGGGAAACTAATCTGACTCATTTACCTTTCTGTGTTAACCTTGGCCTGTCCTGAAAAGAGAATGACTGTTTCTTCATGAGTTGCTCTGAGTTTTGTTAATGTTTTGTGTTGCTGGATTGATGGTTAAATGAAGCATGTAGCTGGAATAGGAACTTTGGGAGTTTTCGTGTTGTCCTGGATTTCTCTTTGTAAACCTTTAAACCCTAGTCCCTGACTGATTGTGTTAAACCCATTATGAGAATGTTATTTAAAGTTGTATTATAATTGCAACCTCCACTAATTATTCAGTACTGTAGCAGCGAAGTATTATTTGTAAGAATTTGGTTATTTTTATACGTATATCCACTATAAGTCTGGCGTTCTAGTCAGTAAAACGATGCAATAAAATTAATATCATTTTCGTTGTGTGTTTTCCTCTTACTAACAAGAAAACCAGAACAGAATGCAACAAGTTACTTTTCAGGAGGGCATCACTTAAACAATGGAAGAGTTGTACAGTGAACTTCCACATGGCAAATGTGGAGGCTGCGTCATTTCTGTATTCTCAGTGCCCAGCATTGGAGAAGTACACTTTTGATGATGGATAGACAGATGGATGGACGGATGGGTGGAGGGTTGGACGAACAGACCTGAATGGCAGAAAGCCAAACTTAGATATAACGCCTGCTTTTGTTTATGTGAATTGGAGAGCATAAGTGATGAATTCAGACACTTAACAATTTCCTCTTCAATGTCTCCCACTACCCCCTCCATGCCAACTCTTCATGTGTTGGAGGAGAGGGGAAAGTAAGCCGATGTGTGCTCTGGTGGGGAGAATCTGCAGAACTTCAAGATGGTGGGCCATGGACCTTACACTCATGGTGGCCGTGGGATGTTGCTGCCTGTCTAGATATACATTCATGAATTAATTGCTCCCTTGGATGCCTGGTAGGTCAGGGATGATGAGCCTCTCATATGCTTTGTGACAAAAACCTTGGCACTGGGGAGGCCAGTAATGGCAGTTTGGGGCATGAAGGTGACCTTTTGGTGGATTCGATCAGGGCTATGGCCTATCAACCCAGTGGAGGTGGCCAGTAGCACTATCCTCTCCTGAGCCAGCCCCACCCACTCAGCTCTCCCAGCCCCACAGCTCACAGTCCCAACTAAGGTCTAAGTTTTTTATCCATTATACCACAGTTTCTTTATCCATTCAATTATTGATGAGTACTTAGGAACCCAGGACTGACCACTTTCTTGTTCCCGCTCAGCTTTGGCAGACTTATAAACATCACCTCATTTCTAGACCTTCTCTCCCCTCATACTAGTTTTTCTTTGTATTTTATTTTTTTTAATTGTATAAGGTATACAACATGATGTTTTGATATACACAGTGAAATGGCTATTATAGTCAAGCAAATTGTTATATATATCATCTCACTGTTACATGTGAGCTGGGGGTGGGAGGGGTAAGAGCACCTAAAATCTACTTTCTTAGCAAATTTTCAACATACAACACAGTATTATTAACTGTGATACTCAGGCTGCATTTTAGATCTCTAGGCTGATTCATCTGACATGACTGCAAGTATGTACCCTTTGATCTATTTCTCCCCATTTCTTTGCCTTCCTACTGTTCTGTTTCTATGAATTCGACTTCTTTTAGATTCCACATGTGAGATCACTCAGTGTTTGCCTTTCTGTGCCTGGCTTGTTTCACTTAGCATAATGTCCTTCAGGTTCCTCGTGTCCCACATTGTTGCAAACGGCAGGATCTCTGTTTTTAATACTGAATAATATTCCACATATGGTAATATACACCATAGTTTCTTTATCCATTCATTTGTTGATGGGTACTTAGGTTGTTTCCCTATTTTGGCTATTGTGAATAATGCTGCATCCCGGTAATTGTTTTGAACCTAAAATGGAAGGAACTTCTGCTGTGCACGATAAGCTGGCCCAAGTGCTTATCCTGCTTGTGCCTCTGACCTGGCAATGCAGAAGCTCCACCTCAGGCTTTGATGGCCAGCAAGTAAAGAGCTAAAAAGTGGTTTTAGACTGTTGGTCTAAATCTCAGCAATGACCAATAAGCCATTTTCCAGTTGCTTGGGAAGTAAAAGGCAAGGGATACAATGTGTAGATCATACAGGTCAGAGTTCTCTCCCATATTGGATATTGAAGGGCTTGTGGCAGCTTTCAATTCCTAGGGCTGGGCTGTGGTAACCACTTGACACAGTGAACAGGAACTTCAGGTTAGAAAGATAAAAACATGCCAGGAGTATAGATATTTATGTTGATTTCTATTGACCCTATAAATACTTGGAGCACCATCAGCTGGTACAAGACAGGCTCCAACCATTTTGTGGCCGTTTTCCCAGATCATGATGTCAGGCCTAAGAGGCTGCTCAGCTCTTTGAGCCTCAGTGTCCTGCTCAGTCAAGTGGGGATGATAATCATTGTCTCACAGAGTTGTCATGAGGGTTAAAGGGGAGAACTCATAAGAAAACACTATGAGTGTTTCCTATGATTTCAATACAAATCAACATAAATATCTTTACTCCTGACATCTTTTTATCTTTCTGACCTGAAGTTCCTGCTCACTGTGCCAAGTGGCTACCACAATCCAGCCCTAGAAGTTGAAAACTATGAGGAAATAGCATATTGGTTCTCTTCAATAAGGCCTTCCTGTTACCAAAAGAAGGAAAGTGCCACCTTGGGAAGCTGAGGCAGGACAATCGCTTGAAGCCAGGCATTCAAGACCAGCCTGGACAACAGAGCAAGGCCCTGTTTCTACAAAAAAAATTGTTTTAAGATTAGCTGGGCATGGTGGCTCATGGCTGCCGTCTCAGCTACTCAGGAGGCTGAGGCTGGAGGATCGCTTGAGTCCAAGAGTTCAAGGCTGCAGTGAGCTAGGATTAAGCCACCGCACTCCAGCCTGGGTGACAGAATAAGACACCATCACCGCCAACAACAAAACAGAGGAAAGACAGTTGCAGAATTGAGTGTCATCTCCATGCTGATATGCTAGTAACTGTGCCTGAAGACCTTGGACTTGTGGTCAAAGTGTTCTCATCATTTCCCCTTTTTTCCTTCTCCAAACTGTTTCCTATATTATAAAGGGATTAATGGGCTCAAAATCATAAATTCTGTGGAGATAGGAACCAATCCTGTCCTTGTTAAATGTTATCCGCTCAGTACCTGGCACCTAGTAGGCATTCACTAAAACAAAGAATGAGTAAGTGGGCAGACCAATCAGCCAACAAAATAAATTATGACAATTAAAGATTCTGGAGTTCTAGCCCCTCTAGCAGCTGCAGGCTGAAGACTGGCTGATGGAGGAAAAATACGTAGATAGCTATGACATGTTACTGAACAGGAGCACTTAGCAAAGATCTCTTGTAGCAAAGCCCAGGAAACATTGTGGAGGAAGCACCTTTAAAATCCACTAGAAAGTCCTTTCCCTGGGGAATTGTGGAACTGTGTAACAGAATCTCACTTAGCAATTTAAAGGAACAAAGTACTTCAACAAGCAACGACATGGGTGAGTCTCAACGCATTGTGCTAAGTACAAAAAGCTGAACACAAAAAGTCTCACAGCATTGTGCTAAGTGAAAAAAGATGGACACAAAAAGGACACAAAAGGCTTTTACATTTACATTGCATTTTGGAAAAGATAAAACTATAGGAACAGAAAACAGATGAGTGGTTGCCTGAAGGTGGAGAAAGAGATTTCTGCTATTTACCAAATATGTCCAGCTTTCTTCCTTCCAGGTGTATGGTAGGATGTACTTTTCTACCCCTTTGAAGTGTGGCCATGTGATTTGCTTTGATCAAAGAAATATAAATGGGAGTGAAATGTGATGTTCACTTCTGTAGCCTCAGAAATCATGGAAATATGTGCTGGGATGGAGTCATTGGTGGCCTGGGACACTGAGCACCTCAGATGAACATAGTGCCTTGCTGACCAGAGTTGAACTGGTATGCAAAATAAATGTTAAGGGACTGAGACTTAGGCATCAGTTGACTTGTTACTGCATGCCTTAGCTGACCCTGATGAGTACAACTCTCCAGAAATAACCCTAGTTACTACAGTTCTTGCAAATTGTTTGATTCCTAATTCAGTGCCATGGGACATTTATGTTATCTTTTTTTTTAGACAGATGATTTTTTTTGAGACAAGTTCTTATTATATTGCCCAGGATGAAGTGCAGTGGTATAATCATAGCTCACTATAGCCTCGAATTCCTGGGCTCAAGCAATTCTCCCATTCCACCACAGCCTCCTGAGTAGCTTAGACTTCAGGCATGCGCCACCATGCCCAGCTAATTTTTTTTTATATTTTTTTAGAGATAAGGTCTTGCCATGTTGCCCAGGCTGGTCTTGAACTCCTGGCCTCAAGCAGTCCTCCTGCCTTAGCCCCCCAAAGTGTTGAGATTATGGGCACGAGCCACCATGCCCAGCCCCACTTATGATGATCATTAACATTTTTCAACTAAGTTGTTTTAATTTGTTTTAAATAATTTAAATCAGAAGCACTTATCGTGTGGCTAATATTTGCCAAAGCTGCTGTGTGAAGCTTTGTGATATGAGTGAGCTGTTGAACCAGAAGGACCAAGATTTGAAACTCACCCCTACTGCGGTGAGACCTTGATGGATTTCTTAACTACTCCAGTCATTCATTTCCTCCTCTATAACATAGAAGTAATGAAACTAGAGAATTTAGACATACGCTGAGGGATTGAATGATAGGATGTCTCCAAAGTGTGTCTAAATGATAGGGTGTATCTAAGGCTGTGGCCCTGAAAGGAAGCAGGCATGAGGTACTGTGTATTAGGCTCTGTGGCAGGCCCACTTGAAGCAGCTGTCTTTTTATATAACAGAAAAAAGTAAAATATGAGTTCCTCTGCCTTTCCCTCCTGCTTACTTCACAATTGTGCAAGTAAGGCATTATCACTGTGATACTATTGTCATCAATAATATAAGAGCAGCCGGGCACGGTGGCTTATGCCTGTAATCCCAGCACTTTGGGAGGCCAAGGTAGGAGGATTGCTTGAGCCAGGAGTTCAGGACCAGCTTGGCCAACATGGCAAAACCCTGTCTCTACAAAAAATACAAAAGTTAGTCAGGCATGATGATGTACGCCTGTAGTTCCAGCTACTCAAGAGGCTGAGGTGGTAGAATCAGTTGAGCCCAGGAGGCAGAGGTTTTAGTGAGCCAAGATCATGACACTGCACTCCAGCCTGGGCAATACAGTCAGTCCCTGTCTTTAAAAAAAAAAAAAAAAAAAAAAGACAAAAGCTGTATTGAACAATACGTCATAATTTTATAACCCACATAGATCTTGATCTATATTTATCCTGGTGTTAAATAAGTTAATCAGGAGCAAGGTCCAAGTTTCCTGCCTCTCCACAGCCATCACTCCCAGTGGGAAACCCCTTGTCCCTTACTTCCTCACTGGTTGCTTTACATCTTGCACTGACGCTAATTCCTGTAAAGATCAAGGGACATTATAGCCATCTTAGCCTGTAAAATAGGAGCACCTTTCCAGTATCAGAGTGTGAGACCTGGACAGCTTTTTAGTGAGGTCATATGGGCCAGGGCTTTAAAAGTCCTGCCCATGGAGAGGGAGAGCTGCTGGTTCAGGAAGAAGTTATCACTGGGCAGAGGCCAAATGCATAAAATAAGTGGGGAGATTTTCCAAAAGCAACATTTACTCAATTTAAATGCTACCTCATTATTATGAGATAATGTCCTTTCTACATTTTTGGTAATAAAAATGTCCCTTACTCTATGAAACAATGGTGATAGAAGATAGCAGTTTTCTGCACCTACACTTAGCAGCTCCATGTCCGTCCCCTCCGCAATCAATTTTTTTTTGACATATCACTAGTTTTTTTCTAAATCTTTAAATCTATGGGCCACTAACATGGTCCAGTCTTGCAATGTTACAAAAGAGAATATTCGGGCCCAGTGAGGCTGAATGACTTTTCCCAAAGTTTCCGAATGTCCCTGGTTGTATTTTCCCCGGCAGGACAGAAATATCCTCATATGGTGGGATAGAAGAGTGCAGGCTTCACAGACAGATCTAGATGCAAATCCTAGGCTCAAATGAGCTCCTTACTAGGATAGAAGCTTGACAAGGCCATGGAATTCTCAGATCTTAGTTGTTGCTTTTGTTTTCTACTTTTAAAACCAGGACAGTTCTGGCATTAAAAGGAAGTCTCGGTCAGGTGCAGTGGCTCACACTTGTAATCCCAGCACTTTGGGAGGCCGAGGCGGGTGGATCACCTGAGGTTGGGGGTTCAAGACTAGCCTGACCAACATGGAGAAACCGCATCTCTACTAAAAATACAAAATTAGCTGGGCGTGGTGGCACGTGCCTGTAATCCCAGCTACTCAGGAGGCTGAGGCGTAAGAATTGCTTAAACCCAGGAGGCGGAGCTTGCAGTGAGCCAAGATCACGCCATTGCACTCCAGCCTGGGCAACAATAGTGAAACTCTGCCTCAAAACAAAAACAAAAACAAAATAAAACAAAAATTAAAGGAAGTCCCTTTCAAAGGGCAGTACCAGACTTCTTCACAGCAACATGCAAAGCCAGAGGCAATGAGGCAACATCTATGAGGTTATTCATTTAATCCTGAAAGAAATAGGCAGATTTTGTCCAACAGAAATGATTTTAAGGAACCTAGCATTCAAGGAAAACCATTCCATGGGGACATCTGCCAACTAAGAGAGGAATCAAAACACAGAAGTTGGGAATGAAAAGGCTATGAGGGATAAGTATTGGATGGGTTTGGATATAGAATTAATGCTAAAAATGGAATAAATTAAGATTTGGAAATAGAATATGTTATAAAACCCTGACAGAGTAAAAATAACATAGGCAACAAAACAGGAGATAGGAAAGAAGAATGCTGTTCTTCTGCTTATTTTTGGTGTATATCTATATATATATCCTAGCACAGTTCCTGACATATTGTAGGCACTCAATAGATGCTGAGGGCTATTATTACAGCTTTCTTGAAGAGGTGAATAAAAGCTTTAAATTCTAACTATAATAACCCCATGTTAGTTGGGGTTCTTAGTTGCAGACGTAAGCATTCTATCTGTTTGATTTAAAGGATATCAGGTGACTCACAGAATTTCCAGAGGGTCTTGGAAGATCCACAGACAGAAACAGTGGTCAGATCACTCTGCAGGAGGGCTCTCGTGAAGACAGCCTCACTGCCACCACCACAGGGCATGGACCACACAGCACCCACCACTGACCTTGGCAGGATGCTAGCACTTCAGGCTCCACTGCCCCTGAAAGCCAGAACAAAAAGGACTCTGTTTGTGCCTACTTCCTTTCGCTTCTCTCTTCTTCTTCTTCTTCTTCTTCTTCTTTTTTTTTTTCCGTCAGCTCGCTCTGTCACCCAGGCTGGAGTGCAGTGGCATGATCTCGGCTCACTGCAACCTCTGCCTCCCAGGTTCAAGCAGTTCTCCTGCTTCAGCTGCCTGAGTAGCTGGGATTATAGGAATGAACCACCACACCCAGCTAATTTTTGTATTTTTTGTAGAGATGGGGTTTCACCATGTTAGCCAGGCTGGTCTCAAACTCCTGACCTCAGGTGATCTGCCCGCCTCATCCCTCCAAAGTGCTGGGATTACAGGCATGGGTCACTGTGTCTGGCTCATTTGTCTTTTAAATACAAGTTCTAGGCAAATGCCTCTGACTTATGGTGCCAAGTAACAGGCCAGTACCCCAGCAACAAGAGAGGCTGTGATAGCAAGTTCCTGGCTTCTACCTTGCAGAGCCTGGCCTCATGGTAGGGGAGATCCCCAGCTGCAGGGAGGGCCACACAGATGCTGAGCAGCCTTAGAAAGGGTAATTGCTGTCCGCTCCACCTCCTACAAACACCTTCCGATGCTTGGTAATCCAAAGACCAAAAGAATCCTGAAAGCGCTTGAAACTTGTGGCAAATGGGTT
Source organism: Plecturocebus donacophilus (assembly GCA_004027715.1). NCBI lineage: Eukaryota > Metazoa > Chordata > Mammalia > Primates > Pitheciidae > Plecturocebus > Plecturocebus donacophilus. Next base: position 29,726 of record PVKP010006161.1, read on the forward strand.
TCTGACTTATTCAAAGGTTCTGCTAATTCACTGAAATATATTTACATAAAATTCTAAAATCACAGAAAAGGGACCCCTCATCCAATGTAAAAACACTGTTATCAGAGACCTCTGAGTTCTAGCTGAAAGAATGAGAGAGTTGATGTTATTTTAAAATATAGTCTGGGTGCAGTGGCTCACACCTGTTATCCCAGCACTTTGAGGTAGGCAAATCACCTGAGGTCAGGAGTTCAAGACCAAACTGGTAAACATGGCAAAACCCTATCTCTACTAAAAATACAAAAAATTAGCAGGGCATGGTGGCAGGCACCTGTAATCTCAGCTACTCAGGAGGTGGAGGCAGGAGAATCACTTGAACCTGGGAGGCAGAGGCTGCAGTGAGCCAAGACTGAGCCATTGCACTCCAGCCTGGGTGACAGAGTGAGATTCCATCTCAAAAAAACAAACAAAAAATATAAATCACATATATATGTAAACCATATGTAAAGAAAAATATAGTTTTACTATATAGAGAGAGTTCAGTACTATCCATGTTTTCAGACATCCACTTGGGGGTCTTGGAACAAATGCTGCATGGATAAGGAGGAACTACTGTTCTTGAACCCTTAGCTTGCAAGGACACAGGACATTTATGAAGAGGATGGCTATAGAGAAGGAAGATATAGAGAAACCTCTCCAGATGAAGCAGATGTGTCCCAACAGCATCCTTTGTGATAAACAACAGTATTAAAGGCGAAACTAGCACAGGTGGAAGAGAAATGTTTTAAGACATCAGATGGAGATCCTTTGCTTTAAAAAATATTAAATACACATCAACAGACTAAGCATAGAAGGAACATACCTCAAAATAATAAAAACCATCTATGACAAACCCACAGCTAACTTCATACTGAATGGGGAAAAGTTGAAACCACCCCCACTTAGAACTGGAACAAGACAAGGATGCCCACTCTCACCACTCCTCTTCAACATAGTACTGGAAGTTCTGGCTGCAGCAGTCAGGCAAGAGAAAGAAATAAAGGGCATCCACATTGGAAAAGAGGAAGTCAAACGATCTCTGTTTGCCAGTGATATAATTGTATACACAGAAAACCCTAAAGCCTCCTCCAAAAGACTCCTAGATTGATAATTAAAATCAGTAAAATCTCGGGTTTTAAAAAACATTGTACACAAATCAGTAGCACTGCTGTACATCAACAATGACAAAGCCAAGAATCAAATCAAGAACATAATCCCTTTTACAATAGCTGCAATAAATAAATAAATAAAATACCTACACATATACTTAACCAAGGAGGTAAAAGATCTCTACAAGGAGAACTACAAAACACTGCTGAAAGATTCACAGATGATGCAAAGAAATGGAAATTTGTTATATTCCATGCTCATGGATTGGAAGAATCAATATCAAGAATAAATATACTGCCTAAAGCAGGTTCAATGCAATTCCTATCAAAATACCAGTATAATTTTTCAAAAAATTAGGGAAAAAAAAACAAAATTCATATGGAACCAAAAATGAGCCCATAGCCAAAGCAATCCTAAGGAAAAGCATCACATTACTCAACTTCAAATCATACTGCAAGACTATAATAACCAAAACAGCATGGTACTGGTATAAAAGTAGATACATAGAACAGAATAGAGAACCCAGAAACAGAGTCAAATATTTACAACTAACTGGTTTTTGATAAAGCATACAAAAATAAAAACTGGGGAAAGGACACCCTATTCAATAAATGATGCCAGGAAAATGGGGTAGCCATATGTAAGAGAACGAAGTGTTCTCTCACTTTATACAAAAATCAACTCGAGATGGATCAAGGACTTTAAGACCTGCAACCATAAAAATTATAGAAGAAATCCTAGAAAAAAACTATTTAGATATAAATTATTTGCCTAGACCAATGTCCAAAATGTATATTTAACAAATACATACATTTATACATGCAATTTAATATATATTATTTTATTGATGCTGTATTTAATGAATATTGACTCATTTAATTCTCATGATAACTTCAACAGGTAGTTTGGAAATATTTTCTCTTGTGGGTTGTCTATTTACTCTGATGATTATTTCTTTTGCTGTACAGAAGCTTTTTAGTTTAATCAGGTCCCATTTATTTTTGCTTTCTGTTGCTTTTGGGGTCTTTTGTAGTTCACACTGTGAATCAATCAATTGAACTGTGACTTGGATTTCACCATTATGTAACTGATTTCAAATAATGCTGTGTTTCTTTTTTTTTTATCATATTCCCAACAACCTCCTAAACTGTGAAACAAGTTGAGAAGCACACGGTAATGAGAGGAGCACCTCCTACCCACTCTCTTGCCCCTCAATACTGCCTGTGTCCAAAGAATTAAGTCAGAGTAACCGTCCATGATAATGGAACTTTGAGACCATGAATGTTCATTGAGCTTCTCTGTCCCCTGATTGATAGGCGTCACAATAAATCAAATTTTCTCCTCCTACTTCTCTGCAGTGGCAGATGGGTCAAAAAACTCACTGGCATCAATGCTATTGATTCCTAAATGTGTATTATTCTTAAATTTCTATTATTAGCTTCTTGGTCATCACCCACTACACTGTGGACTCCTCAAGAACAGAGACCTTAGTCTTATTTATCTATTTGTTTCGGTATCAACCCCTACTCCCTCCTGTTAACACATGGTAGGTGCTTAACAAGTACTTCCAAAATTGGCTTTCATTTTAGCCCCTCCCCATTCTATAATGCTCCATTCTGTACCCTCTTTAGTTTGTGCATTTGGCTGAAGATCAAGCTGGCATTTTTGGCTAATTTATTTTTATTTTTATTTTTATTTTTGACTCTCAATAGGAAATACAGTTAATTTATTCTTAAATATCCTTGTGAATGTGCCAACCAGTTGACAATTCAAGGGTGGTATTACTAATAGACTATTGTGTCATGTGTCTAAAGCAAGGTTCACGGTCCATGATTCTCTGGTCTATCAGCCATAATAACTTTCTGTAAGTTACTAGTAATGTGATGTTGCAACATGTGGGTAATAAGACTTGGCAAGGAATCAATTGACTCATGGAAGACTAAAATTAGAAATGAACCCTGGAAGTGTTGGTATCACTCAACTCCCCAGTCCTATTTTCCAGATAAGAAAACCAAAGATCAGAGAGGGCAAAGTATTTTGCTGGTTACATAGCTGGTTAATGGAAGGATTGGAATAAGAGTCCAGTTTATTATCCTTTCTGCGGCACACATAGTCATTGAAAGTGTGTGTCATAAAAGCACATGAGCTACCAAAGCATATCAGGGAGGGCAGGGCTGCAAGCACAGCTGTGTTGACTGACTAGGCAGGATACAGGAGAGCGTCATCAGTGATTCTGGGAGAAGGCCCAGGTGGAGAACATGGGGAGGGATGTGGGGCAGGCATAGATAAGTGTCTGGGTGAAATAGTGGCCATGTGGCCTGGTAAGTATAGCATGGCCTTGAAACCTGGGATTCAGTCCCAGATCTGACACATATCCCTTTGTTACTTAATTTCTCTTTTGCTGAATGTTTTAGTCAGTAAAAACGTGCCCCTAAAACTGCCTTTTCAGAGTTGAGTTGAAGGAGACAATGGAAGTCTTATAATATTAAAACTAGCCTGAGGAAAGAGTTCTGAAAGATGGTGGTTTCTGACATCCTAATGGAGGTCAAGCCTTGTGGTCATTCTAGGAGGTTAAAATTGAGAGCCCATCTCCCTGTCAATCTTTGGGACGCTGTTGGGCAGGGATGAGCTCTTACATTGATGAGGGAAGACCTATCTTCATTGAGCCAATAGCCATCTAGATCAGAGGTTGGCAACCTATACACCATGAGTTAGATTCAGCCAGCTGCCTATTTTTGTAGGATCCAGAAGTTAAGAATGATTTTTGCATCTTAAATCACTGAAACAACATTTGAAAGTAATAATCTGTAAAATGTGAAAATTATATACAGCAAAGTTTTATTGGAACACAGCCACACTCATTTGTGTGCATATTGTCTGTAGCTGCATTTGTGCCATAATAGCAGAGTGTAGTAGTCATGTTAGAGGCGGTATGTGATGTCCTCACCACTGCACACTGAAACAGAACACTACACATTTCAGTGATACAGCTATGCCTCAACAGTGTTTCGAATGCCATGCATACGGTTATACCATAACATTTTCTTTTTGTTGGTTGGGTTTTTTTTTTTTTTTTTTTGAGACAGGGTCTTGCTCTGTCACCGAGGCTGGAGTGTAGTGGTGCAATCTTGGCTCACTGCAACCTCTGCCTGCTGGGTTCAAGCATTTCTCCTGTCTCAGCCTCACAAGTAGCTGGGACTACAGGCACCTGCCACCACGCTCAGCTAATTTTTGTATTTTTTGTAAACACAGGATTTCACCACATTGGCCAGGCTGCTCTCGAACTCCTGTCCTCAAACGATCTGCGTGCCTCAGCCTCTGAAAGTGCTGGAATTACAGGCATGAGCCACCAGGCCTAGCCCATTTTCTTTTCTTTTCATTAAATTATCAATGCATACTCGTGTCAGAACAAGAAATGAAGAGAAAAGGGACTTCAAATGTCATGCATTTAAGTCACAGTGTGAATTATTTTGGGGTATGGAGTAGGGATTATTTTGTTATCAAAATAGATGGCAGAGCATTGTGTGTACTATGCAATGACAATATAGGTAGGCAAAAATAAGTTTATGTTAATATTACTTCACTAAACACATGTCACAATATTCCCAACTCACAAGGAAGCAACCATAGAAAAAAACAGAAAATTGAAAATGGAACATCTCATCATAGCAGAATTTCTTCTTAAAATTAAATAATGTAAATAAAGCTGCAAGGAAAGCAAGTTTCTGAGTACTTCATTTGTAAGTGAAGCAAGGAAAGCCATTTAGGGTTGAGTTGATTACATTGTGTTTGATTGCAGCAGCCAAAGAAATGTATACAGAGGAAAGAAACTTGTTCAAGACTATGCAAAACTTGCTCAAGACTACTTTGGAAAGAATATTTGCTCGGAGAGTTGGCATCATTGGGAACAGTATCAATAGTTAATTTTAAAACAAGGCAAATTACTCTGAGTGGTTTTCTTTGAATCTTGATGAGCTGACAGTTGCTACCAATACTACTCAGCTGTTTATTTAAGGAATCAATGACAAGTTTGAAGTGACTAAATAATAAGCCTGTGTAACTAGCCTCTGGAACAACTATTGGCAAGAATAGTTTTAAGGGGATTATACACTTTAAATAGGTGAGTATTATAATATGTGAATTAAATCCCAATAAAACTGGGTTTTTTTTTTTTGTTTAACAAATATTTTCAAAGAACCTAGAAATGCAGTATTTCAGTATAAACTGAAGTAGAATCCTCTAAGATGTATTACAATTGATGGTGGTAGAAATATGTTGGAATAGAACCATCTGTAGTTGGGCACATTTTCGAAGCTTGTAAAATTGTGAGGCGTTTAAAATGTATGGTTATTCATTGCACACAGGAGCAAGTATTTTGCAGAAAATATCTAAATACATCATGTGTTATTGAACCAGTATGTCGAGAGTGAACCTCATACCCTCTAAACAGACTTAACTATCATTGGTTCCATGAATTTTTGTCAGATAGAGAAGCTAAAGACTCTCAATACTCTCACTCACCCTACTATACAGCAGTTTCATGGCTTAGCAATGGCAACATTTTATTGCAAGTTTTTGTGCACAGGACAGATTATTTTGAGTGAGAAGAACCACTTTCAATCACCATTATCGAACACTGGATGGCTTTTGAAATAATCTTTTGCTGAAGGTTAGATAATGCTTCTTTTTTTTTTTTTCCCCTTGAGATGGAACCTGGATGTCACCCAGGTTAGAGTGCAGTGGCCCGATCTTGGTTCACTGCAACCTCCACCTTTTGGATTCAAATGATTCTCCTGCCTCAGCCTTCCAAGTAGCTGGGACTAAAGGTGTGTTCCACTACACTCAGCTATTTTTGTATTTATAATAGAGACAAGGTTTCATTCTATTGGCCAGGCTGGTCTTGAGCTCCTTACCTCAAGTGATCTGCCTGCCTCAGCCTCCCAAAGTGCTGGAATTACAGGTGTCAGCCACTGCATCTGGCCAGATAATGCTTCTTAATGAGTTCAACTTATAACTACAAGGCAAAACTACACTTACTTGCAATTTTTATCCCGTGGTAAAGTCATTTTAACAACTAATGTTATATGACTCACAAGTCATGTAAAGCAGCTTTCCTTACTTGCCAGGTGGCCAAAAGTTACAATGAAAAGCAAAATATCCCTTCCCACATAAATTTGTAGCAGACATGTTTTATGAAGTGAAATTATCATCTCAACAGCTGCTTTTTGGTCCCCAATGCAAGTGCAAAGAAAATTTTTTGAAATTTCCATATCTCAAAATCTATTTTCTGTAGTCATTGCAAAAAATCATGTTTAGTAGAGGGAGCCCTTTTCTGAGTAAAAATTTCCTTTAAGACAGTCCTCTCTCAAATTTCACTGGAGGGGTTTCCATCTAAACAGTCCTAACTCATTAAAAGAAAAAAAATATTTCTTTTTGGTAACAGCTTTATTGAGATATAATTCACACACCAAACAATTTAATTCACTCATTTAAATTCAGTGCATCAGCCAGGCACAGTGGGTCACACTGCACTTTGGGAGGCTAAGGTGGGAGGATCACTTGAGGTCAGGAGTTCAAGACCAGCCAGGGCAACATGGTGAAACCCCATCTCTACTAAAATACAAAAATTAGCTGGATATGGTGGCGGGCAATTGTAATCCCAGCTATTTGGGAGGCAGAGGTTGCAGTGAGCCCACATCATGCCACTGCACTCCAGCCTGGGCAACAGAGCAAGACTCTGTCTCAAAAATAAAAAAATAAATTCAGTGCATCGCTACAATCATTAACACACTGAATTTTAGAACATTTCCATCATTCCCACAAGAAACCTGAACTTCTCAGCCATCATACTCTAAACCTCCCATGTCCCCCAATCCCTAGGCACTACTACCCTGCTTTTGGCCTTTGTAGAGTTGCTTATTCTGAACATTTATTATAAATGGAATCATACAATATGTGGTCTTTTTTGTCTGGTTCCTTTCACTTAGCATAATATTTTCGAAGTCCATCTATGTTGTAGCATATGTTAGTACTTCATTCCTTTTTATGGTCAAATAGTATAGACGGTCCTTAACTTATAAACATTTGACTTGTGATCTTTTGACTTTACAGTAGTACCCATACTGTTTTCACTTTCAATACAGCATTCAAGAAATTACATGACATATTCAAAACTTACTATAAAATAGACTTTGTGTTCGATGGTTTTGCCTAAGCATAGACTGAGGTAAGTGTTCTGAGCATGTTTAAGGTAGGCTAGATAAGTAATGATGTGTGTGTTAGATGGTTTAAATGCATTTTCAACTTACAATGTTTTCATCTTGTAATGGGTTTATTGGAACATAACTCTATTGTAAGTTGAAGAGCCTCTGTACTCCATCATATAGATGCACCATGTTTTGTTTAACTGTTCATTAGTTGATGGACATTGGGTTGTTTCTACCTTTTGGCTGTTATGAATAATGCTGCGATGTACATTTATGTATGAGTTTTTGTGCAGACATATTTTCATTTCTCTTGAGTATATACTTAGGAATGGAATTACTGCATCAAAATGGTAACCCTATGTCTAACTTTTTGAGGAATTGTCATACTGTTTTCCAGATTGGCTGCACCATTTTACATTCTCACTAGTAGTGTATCACAGTTCCAGTTTCTCCATGTACCCACCAACACTTCCAATTACCTTTTTTCAACAGTTATTCTAGTGACTATGAAATGGTATCCAGCTCACTCTTAATTCTCCAAGTTGGGGCCATGGAGAAAGTGATCCTCCATGTGAGGACACCACCCTGGGAGCTTAGCTCTAAGAACATCAGGTCATTTCCATTGAAAATTTAGGATTTTTCAAGGGAGGAAAGAATCCCAGAGAGTATGTCCTATTGGTAACTAGTTTTTCTTTTCTTTTCTTTTCTTTTCTTTTCTTTTCTTTTCCTTTTTTGAGGCAAGTCTCACTCTGTCCCTCAGGCTGAAATGCCGTGGTGCAATCTCGGCTCACTGTAGCCTCTGCCTCCTGGGTTCAAGTGATTCTCGTGCCTCAGCCTCCCAAGAAACTGGGATTACAGGCATGTGCTGCCACGTCTGCCTAATTCTTTTTTTTTTTTTTTCATATTTTTAGTTGAAATGGGGTTTTGTCATGTTGGCCAGGCTAGCCTCAAATTCTTGGCCTCAAGTGATCCACCTGCCTTGGCCTCCCAAAGTGTTAGGATTACAGGCGTGAGCCACCACACCCAGCCAATAGTTAGTTTTTCAACTCACAAACCCACATATTATGTCACCCTCTAAGAAGCCATTATTGGCAATATGGAGATATTTTTCAAGGCACTGTAAATATTTGCAGGGCAGGTTATATATGCAGCAGGCACTACGATGTGATGCCATCTGGAGAGTTCTGTGGACAGTATTGCCCCAGCCCCACCTCTCACCTCACCCTCCTTCTAGTGATGTATAGAGACACTAAAGGATCTTTCTGAGGAAGGGAGGTGACTTGAATTCTGCAAACAGTATTAAGACAAATGCAAACACTGACCAAGGCTAAATTGCCAAGGAGAAACCAGGACCTCTGGAGAGGAGTTGCCTTAAAAAAAGGAGGATTCTCATGAGGGAGTCAGGCCCAGCCTCAGAGCAGGAGAGAAGGGTGGTTTCTGGTTTTGACCTGCATGGCAGCTGCTAACCAGAGTAGTGCTGAGATTGGGATATTTGGCCCTAAAGAAACTCAATCAAGGGCTATTTATTGAGTGCCTACTGTGTGTCTACCTCTGCTGGGTATTGTTCTTACTGGGTGCACATCACAGTGTTTCAAGGTGAGGTTTTCCTGTTGTACATGCTCCCACCATATCCTTAATGTGTCCTTTGTAAAAGTACTCTGCACAGTTCTTGCTGCAGGAATGATGGCTCTAGTTCACTGCTATATCCCCAGAGCCTAGAACAGTGTCTGTCCCTGACAGCGTTCATGGAGCTCTTAAGTATTTGGTGAATGAAGGAAAAAACTAAACTCAACATATTATTCCAAGTTTCCTTTGTTATCAACTATAAGCTGAGTTTTAGTGGCTACACAATACTCTTCTCATGAACTCACCAAATTTATCTTGACCAAGCCACAACTTTTAGATATTTATATAGTTTTACAACTTTTTGGCTGGACATGGTAGCTCACACTTGTAATCCCACCATTTTGGGAGGCTGAGGCAAGAGGATACCTGAGCCCAGGAGTTTGAGACCTGCCAGGGCAACACAGTGAGACCCCGTCTCTTAAAAAAAAAAAAAAGTCTTTGAAAAACAATAATGATACATTTATACAAATGTATTTGAACATATGCCTGGCTATTTCCTTGGGATACATTCCTAGAATGGAATTGCTAAATCAACAGATATATCCATTTTTAAACGTCTGTGATACAAATTGCCAAATTTCCCTTCTCCAAAGGCTGTTTAAATACTTTCCCCACTGCTGTGTTTGAGGCCTGTTTCCCACACATCATTGCCAACAGCAAGCATTGCCATTCTGTCCACCTTTGTCAATTAAATAGCCTCAACATCATGGTATCTAATTGGTTCCCAGTGCTAAAGCAATCTCTAGGAAATTGCTTATGAGTATGTGTCAAAGGCAGATTGGCCATCAGATAAAAGGTTTCTAAGAAAGTCAAATCAAAGATTCCCTCTGGGAAAGATGACTTGGGGAAACAACAATAAAAAAGAATGTGTGGTTAAATATAATTGGGATAGTTGCACGTTGAGTTAAAGCCTTGCATGTCTGTCTAATCTAAATGTCATTGTGTTCTCCCAAAACTGTCAGCTGCAGGGAGAGAGAGACTTTCCAGGAATGGGTTCCTATTGCATTAAAGTTGATAAGTTTAGCTCTAGCTCTGGCATTGTTCAATTTTCTCTTTACTTAGTACGTTGTCACATTTTTCATGTAGTGAAAGACGTGTATTTCTTTTTTAGTGAACCCACCTGTTCGCTTCTCTGCTCTCACACTTTTGAAGGCCTCTTCCTCGCCATTCTCCCTGTGGTGTGCCCTAGCACAGTGTTTTCCACACTTCAGTCAGTTTTGTACCTCCCTTGTGATTTTTGACAAATCATATATCATCACTGAGCTTACATATTTTTGTTGAAACTAACCCTTTTTTAAAAAAAGAATTAACTGAATTTTCTTTTTTCTTTTTTTTGAGACAGTCTGGCTCTGTTACCCAGGCTGGAGTCCAGTGGCACAATGTAGCTCACTGCAGCCTCAGCCTCAAACTCCTGGTTCAAGCGACCCTCCCGCTGCAGACTCCTAACTAACTGGAACTGTAGGGATATGCCACCATGCTTGGCTAATTTTAAAACAAAAGAAAAGAAAACTCTTTTGTGGAGATGGGGAGCTCACCATCTTGCCCAGGCTGGTCTCAAACTCCTGGCCTCAAGTGATCCTCCTTCACTGGTCTTCCAAAGTGCTGGAATTACAGTCATGAGCCACTGTGCCAGGCCAAACTTACTTTTAAACAAACTTTACAGCTAGGTGCGGTGGTTCACATCTGTAATCTCAGCGCTTTGGGAGGATGGTTTGAGCCCAGGAGTTTGAGACAAGCCTGGGCAAGATGCTGAGACACTATCTCTACCAAAAAAAAAATGTTATTTTTGATTTAGCCAAGCATGATGGTACATGCCTGTAGTTCCAGCTACTCAACAGGCTGAGGTGGGAGGCTCACTTGAGCCCAGCAGTTTGCGGCTGCAGTGAGCTGTGACTATGCCACTGCGCTGAAGCTTGGGTGATAGAGCAAGATCCTATCTCCAGAAAACATAAGTAAATTAAATTAAATTAACTTTACATCACCACCCCAAATTTAGAAAAAAAAAAAAACCAAAAAACTAGTTTCCTTTGCCATAGATAGAAAATAGCCATAAGAAACATAAACAAAAATAAAGCGTTATTAGATTCCCAGGAGTTTAGTTGCCAAAGGCTCTGTGTCTGAGGCCGGATCTCTCTTCCTTACAAAGAAAAATATGTAATTATTAGAGAAGAGTTAAAGATATCTTAGCAGTACATGAGATCTTCTCATTGTGTAATCAGAATGACTGAAATTTGCAAAGGCATTATTTTCCCCTCCAAGTGAATCACTGTTATCTAACACTGTGTCCATGGACACTTAAAATCATCTGTGTGTCACAAAGGCAGTGGTCCTCAGAGCTGAGCACCAGTAGAGTCACCCAGAGGCTGATTAGAACACAGATTGCTGATTCAGTAGGCCTGAGTGGGACCTGAGAATATGCATTTCTAAAACGTTTCCAGGTCATGCTGGTGCTGCTGGTTGGGGGGACACATTTTTGAGGACCAACGACCTAGTTGTATCATTTCTCATTTTAGGAATAACTGGACTGGATAAGGTTGAGAGAGGCAAACCCCAAAGAGGGGCAAACCTACTCCCACCCACTGCTTTCAATTTTCCCCTTAAAGAAGAGCAAGTCCAGGCAGCACTCGCTTTGTCTCTGAGGAGATCTGAATTACAATTTGTGGCCACCACAAGAGCTTTTTGACCTCAGTCAAACCTCCCATGGGTGAGTAGAGGAGGAAGTAGGTGAGAAATCAAACTCCGTTCTGGGGAAAGTCCCTTTATAAAACTTCTCCAAGAGTTTCATTCCAGAAGATAATAAAATAATAAAATAAGCCCACAAAATCTCTCATGATGTGAAATGTTTTTTTAGAGCTAACTAAACTCAGTGAAGTGAGTAGATAAGCAATTGTGAAATTATACAAGCCAAGACTCAAAAAGCCAATGCCTGCTCCTTTTGATGGTCAAGGTGTTCTGGAACACATTTCCGGTGGTTAAAAACCTGGCTGGGTGCGGTGGCTCTCGTCTATAATCCCAACACTTTGGGAGGCCAATGCGGGCAGATCCCTTGGGCTAAGGAGTTCAAGACAAGCCTGGGCAACATAGTGAGACCCCATCTCTACTAAAAATACAAAATTTAGCCAGGCATGATGGTGCAATGCCTATAGTCCCAGCTACTTGGGAGGCTGAGGTGGAAGGATTAGGCAGAGGTTGCAGTGAGCAGAGATTGTGCCACTGCATTCCAGCCTAAGTGACAGAGCGAGACCCTGTCTCAAAGAAAAGGAAAATCTATACGTTAGTACTCGACCCTTTCTCTGAACCTGTTACATGGTGTGTGAGAAGAGGAAGTCGCCATGAGAGTGCTCGACCACCATCCTGCCACGCAGCAAAGCAAGTCAGGTTCATGTGTTCGTGTTTCCTTCCAGCACTTATCTTTATGGAGGCATGGTTTTCACATCATTAGAGCTGGAACGGGAATCCTGCCTCTTCAGCTTCTATCATAGTGGAATCAGCACTTTCCCTCACTGCTGCGATCTTCTGCATCGTACTGTGTGTCATACAGTCGTACCTCTCACCAAGGTGGTCACCACATTTAAACCTCTGTAGTTGGATAAGGTTGTTTTCAATTTTTTATACTGTACATATGTAATACTGCAGCAAACATATTTGTACATATAATTTTCCCTTTATTTGAAATTAGCCCTTGACCGGGCACAGTGACTCACGCCTGTTATCCCAACACTTCAGGAAGCCGAGGAGGGAAGACTGCTTGAAGCCAGAGTTCAAGAGTTCCGTCTCTACAAAACTTAAAAAAAAATTTTTTTTGAAGAAATTATTTAAGATAAAATTTCAGAAGTAAATTTCTCAGTCACAGGGTAAAAACATTTTTGTTTTGTTTTGTTTTGCTTAAGCCAGGGTCTGGCTCTGTTACCCAGGTTGGAGTGCAGTGGCACAATCACAGCTCACCGCAGCCTCAACCTCCCGGGCTCAAGCAATCCTCCCACCTCAGCCTTCTGAGTAGCTGGGACCACAGGCATGCGACACCACACTTGACTAATTTTTTAATTTTTTGTAGAAATGAGGTCTCACTGTGTTGCCTGGGTTGGTCTCAAACTCATGGACTCAAGTGATCCTCCCATGCTGGCCTCTCAAAATCATGCCCAGTCAAGAACATTTTTAAATCGCTCTTAATACCCGTTGCCAAATTGTAGCGTATTACAATGTAGCAATTGTAAAGCATATCAAATTATTTGCACCTCCACCAGAGTTGGATATATCAAAGTACACATTTTTAAAAAGATGTTAAATATTACACCAGGCGTGGTGGCTCATGCCTGTAATCCCAGCACTTTGGGAGGCGGAGGCGGGTGGATCACTAGAGGTCAGGAGTTCGAGACTAGCCTGCCCAATTTGGTGAAACCCCATCTCTACTAAAAATACAAAAATTAGCCGGGTATCGTGGTATGCACCTGTAATCCCAGCTACTCAGGAGGCTGAGGCAGGAGAATCACTTGAACCCAGTAGGTGGAGGTTGCAGTGAGCCGAGATCGTGCCACTGCACACTAGCCTGGGTGGTAGAGTGAGACTCCATCTCAAAAAAAAAAAAGAATATTATCTCATTTTTATTTTAGTTGTAACATCTTTAAAATGAATAAAAAGTTAAATATTTCCCCCCCACATTTATTTACTAATAATATTTTCTCTTTTGTGAATAATTTGATCATGACAACCACCTTTTAGAAGATAAATTGTCCAAACGCACTGTGAGTCTAAAGACCCCTATGTCTCATTTACTTTGCATTCCCTGCTCCCTGCACCTAGAACCAATTGGACGGCCTTCATCCATTCATTCCTTTCATCCATTAATCTTTACTGAGTACCTGCCATGTGCCAGCTGTTCTGGATGCTGGAGACAGAAGGGTGCAGGGAAGGGGAACTCATGTGGAAGTTAGGAAACAGGCAGCTAAACCAGCAAAGAGACAAAGTAATTATACATCCTGATGAGGGCTATGGAGGAAATGAACTGAGGCGGGATGGTCAGACGAGCAGAGCAGCTCCTTTAGATAAGGTGCCCAAGGAAGACCTGGCCTGTCGTTCTCCTGCTTAAATGTTCCCATGGCTTCTGCCATTGTGCTTAGAATTTCCACAGCCTCTAAGATCCTGCAGGATCAGGCCCCAGCCTGCCTCTCTGACAACATCTCCCCCCAATCTCCTCCTAAATTATGGGGCTCTTCAAATACACCAGACTTGTTCTGGCCTCAGATCCTTTGCAGTTACTGCTCTTCTGCCTGGAATGTTCTTTTTCTGATGTTTATATAAATGGCAGGCTTCTCTTAAATAGTAGCTCTCAGTTCAGATATCAGCTCCTGCAAGAAGATTTCGCTCACCATCCTATTTAAAGTAGTACCTCATATGCCACAAGTCTCTATCCCATTGTTGTGTTCAGAGCATTGATCACCCTAAAATCATTTTATTTAATTACTTTTTTTGCCTACCCCCACTATCCACCAGCTCACAGAAGCTCGAGGAGAGCAGCGACCACCATCGTCTTGTTCACTGCTTCATCTTCGATACCTGATTGATGTGCAGAGATGCCTCAGGTATCTGGGATCAATTGAACAGCCACCTCCTGAACATTACTCATGTAAAGTAACCATTCACTAAAAAGTTAATTTTAGTAGGCATGAATACCAAGATTGGAAATGATTCTGTAAATGTGTCATCAAAATTAGACATTTACGTTGAGAGTATCGCTTCCCACAGGCCATTTCTCTGGGAATCGTCTTCTGAATTAGAGAAGAAAATGCTGATCAGCTTCATGTAGTATGTAAATGTGATATTGATCCATGGTCGTAGTGACTCTGGGAAGGCTTATACTCACACCTCTGTTGAGGGGCTGGGATTAGTGAGAAGGAGATAGGAGTTTAACAGGTATTTACATTTGGTTCTATAGACAGAAAAAAATCTTTGGGTCTAACTATCTAATCTTGATAGAAATTTTATATTTTAATGATCTTCTAGAGCCTTATCATGGTACTACAGTGCTGCAGAATCAAAGTAGCTAAAGAAGGGCTCTGTTTTTCTTTTGAGACAGGGTCTCACTCTGTCGCCCATGCTGCGGTGCAGTAGTGCAATCTCGGATTACTACAACCTCTGCCTCCAGGGCTCAAGGGATCCTCCAGCCTCAGCCTCTCAAGTACCTGGTACTATTGGCATGCATCACCTTGCTCAGATAATTATTTTAAAATTGTTTTGTAGAGACAAATTCTCACTATATTGCTTAGGCTGGTCTCAAACTCCTGGGCTCAAGCAACCCTCCCCGGCTCGGCCTCCCAAAGTGCTGGGATGACAGGTGTGAGCCACCTAACCTGGCTGGAGGGGCTCTTGATGGATCAAATTCTAATTCTAAATGGCTCTCATATAGCTCTCTTGAGTTTACTTTTTCCCTAAATAGCTGGATATTGCTTTAGATTAATGGGCATGTCCCATTCCTCTTCATAGCCAATAAAATCATTGAAAAGCTCACCCTGAACAATAGCTCTTTTGTGACCAGGTAATTATGGGGAAACAGCTTTTTTTTTTTTAGCTGACTTGGTGGTTGTTTCTATGGGAAAATGGAGTCTGTGTTCTTGATTTATAGATAAATATTTACAATATAGCCTTCTCATACTAATAAATATCACTCCTTTTCCTATCCAGGTTTTGAGTCATGTGAGAAGTGAAACAGAGCACAACAGATGGAGACAACATATTACTTTTACAGAAGCTTGCTTTTGAGAATGCGGCTCAGGGCTTCCTCCTACTGCGTCCTTGCCTTCTTGGGTACAACAATCCTGAGTCCAGGTTCTCTCCCCAGTGGGAAAATGCAGGACTTGAGGTGAGTATTCCCAGTTTATTCTGAAATAACTCACTACGTTTCATTTAGGGCAAAAGGAACAAAGGCGTGCCGAGAGACCAGGAGTGTGGCAGGAATTAAGCTCCCTCCACATGTGAGGAAACATCAGCCTTGAAGACGAAGCACTTCCCCTCCTGAAAGCTCTGTGCACATTGTCTCTGTCATCCTGCAGTGCTGAAGTCCACTGTGGATTGAGTTAGGAGGGTGCATAACAGTGATTCCTGATTTATACTTTGAGGACTGCCTGACTTTCTTGCTGCCCATATTTTTCTAGATGATAAGGCCAGGGAAGAGTCAGGGAGCCAGATGCGTGGCAGTCCTCCATGCCTTCCTGTTATACTTTTCATTCTATGCTCAGCAGAGAAGTGGTATAGAGAGCCATGGACATACTGACACTGTTGTAATATGGTGGCATTAGTAGACATTGGTGATAGAGCACTGTGGGCACTACTCCCTTGATATCTTGAACCTAAGGCATGATGGGGTATGACAGGCTCCTCCCAGTTTAGAAGACAGGATTTGAGACCCTGCATTTGAAATCTTGCGGCTACTTATATGACCCCAGGCCACTTTTTCAATTTTTTCTAGAAAAAAGTGAATATAGTAGGTTAAAAATGCCATATAAAAATGGCAGAAAAGTAGAAAAGATTTGCAATGCATATATAAAGAAGTTTTACCATTAAAATCCAAGAAGAAAACCAATTAAACTTTACAATGTGCAAATTATTTGAAAAGGTACTTTATAAAAGAAGAGATATGAGTGGCTAATATGCACATAAAAAATGTTCCGCATCATTTGTCATCAAGAGATGCAAATTGAAACCAAAGCAAGATGCCACTACATACCCTTTAGGGTAGCTAATATAAAGACTGACAATACCAAGTGTTGACAAGGATAGGGAACAACTGGAATTATCACATATTGCTGATGTAAAAAGGCATAACAACTTAGGAAAACCATTTGACCATGTATTAAAAAGTTATATACCTTCTATATGGTGTAGCCATTCCATTCTAAATATTTACCCTAAAGAAATGAAAGTGTATGTTCATACAAAGACTTGTACATGAATATTTAAAACTTTTTTTTTTTTAAGACAGAGTCCCACTCTGTTGCCCAGGCTGGAGTGCAGTGGCATGATCTTGGCTCACTGCAAACTCCGTTTCCAGGGTTCAAAGGATTCTCCAGCTTCACTTTCCCAAGTAGCTGGGGTTACAGGTGCCTACTACCACACCTGGCTAATTTTTGTATTTTTAGTAGAGACGGGTTTTTGCCATGTTGACCAGGCTGATCTCCAACTCCTGACCTCAGGTGATCTGCCTGCCTCAGCCTCCCAAAGTGCTGGGATTACAGGTGTGAGCTACCATGCCCAGCCTTATTTATAATATTTTTATTTGTAATAGTTAAAACTAGAAACAACCCAAATGTCCATCGACAGATGAATTGGTAAACGAGCCATGATACATTGATACAGTAGAATAGTGTTCAGATATAAGAAGAAACAAACTATGAATACACACAGCATGGATGACTCTCAGTATGATTATGTTGAGCGAAAGAAACTGGCCCCCCACCAAAAAAAAAAAAAAAAAATACTACACCTGTATGATTCCGTGGATATAAAATGCTAGAAAATGCAGACTAATCTGTAGAGACAGAAAGCAGATCATTGGTTGCCTAGGTTTGGGGTGGATGGTAGGGGATGCACCACTACAAAGGGACACGAGGAAAGTCTTAAGTGTGTTGAAAATGTCCTATATCTTGGTTGTAATGGTAGCTACACATGCATATACATCAATCAAAACTCATTTAACTGTACACTGTAAATAGATATAGTTTATTGACATAAATTATAGCTAATAAAGCTAGTTTTCAAAGAAAAGAAAAACAAGCCTTTGTTTAAATCCTGGTGTCAGGAATTATTCAAGCTGAGACTAATAGCACAATATGATGGGCCTTAGAAGCATCTTTGCTTTGGGAAAAGTGTTTCAGTGGACCTCTCAGCCACATAAGAACAAACCCCCATCTTATTGTTGAATGGAGACTCTAGGTCAATAAGGAACTTATCTGCTGGCGGTCATACAAGGCCTTTTTGTTTTCATCAAGATCAGAGTTAAAATTTAAACCCAAAAGCCAGGCTTGGTGGCACACGCTTGTAATCACAGCACTTTGAGAAGCTGAGTTGGGTGGACTGCTTGAGCCTAAGAGTTCAAGACTAGCCTGGGCAATGTGACAAAACCCCTTCTATTCTAAAAATACAAAAATCAGCCAGGCATGGTGGTGCACACCTGTAATTCCAGCTACATGGGTGGCTGAGACAGAGGATCACTTGATCCCTGGAGGCAGAGGTTGCAGTGAGCCAAGATCGCACCACTGCACTCTAGCCTGGGCGACAGAGTGAGACTGTCTCAAAAAACAAAACAAAAAAGAAAAACTCAAAACTCTGGCCACAACTCACAGGGTATCATTGTTTGTATTCCTTTGGCTGGGGCTGAACACAGTAGAGTTGGGGCTCTGGACATTAAGGAGGGAGAACTGAATTAAAAAGACCCAAATTCAAGTAATAAAGCTGCCTCCTGACACATAGAGATGAGGGGCTGAAGAACTAGAGGATGAGAAAGGGAATTGAGAGGTGGGGAACTGCCCAGTGAGTGGCCAGGAGCAGAGAGATCAAATTGGCTGTTCCAAGTTTTCTCTTTTTTGTACTTTACTGCCCACTCCCCAACACACCAGTCACCCACACGACTTCAGTAGAGATACGTTACATGCCATGGTGTGATGTTCACACATGGGAACTTTACTGAGGGTCTGTTCCCAGGTAGAGTCACAGAACCTTGGAGATGTGATTACAGAGTTTGAGAAGTGACCATCAGCGAGCCCCGGGATGGTGGTCCCCAGCATACAGTGACAAAAGTTACGCAACTGATTGATAGTTTGGGGAGACATGTAAGTCCTCTTCAGGGATTCTCAGAACTATAGCTGGAGGAAAGTGGGTTTCCTGCACTCAAATGCAGGTGAGTAGAGCACAGTCTGTTATTGAATGTTTAAAGGAATGCTGGCCTCTTAAAAGATGGTAGCTTGGAGACATTTGAGGTATCAGGAGATTAACCAAACTCATGTGCCACTGATCTCACAAGGATATCTGGAATGTCCTGAGTTATTTTGAGCTTTGAGCCAGAAAAATGATTCACAAGGCCAGTTGCACCTCTTCTATCTCAAAAGCTCAGAAGAGCCCCATGGTATATGGCCAAATACTAACTATAATTGCCTTTCTCTGGTTTGACGTCAATTAATGACTGGACTTTGTACCTGAAAGACAGTTAAAACTAAGGGTAGCTGGGGAAGGAAATCATTTCCTCTTTGGATTACCAAGCAAGAACAGCTAAAATGAAGGCCGTCACTCATCTTACTCTTCTTGCTCTCCTTTTTGTAAACTCAGGTAAGGAATATTTTTACATTTTAATTCTTCCAATTGTGTATGTTATCTTTGAGATAAAATCAGCAGGCCTACAGCTACCAATTCTCTCAGCCCAGCACACGGTCTGTTTTGTAAATGAAGTTTCCTCTCCAGCTCAGCTCAAAGACCAGGCATTTTAGCCTGGGATGAAGACAGAGCAATAGCAAAAGTTGTTTATGGGCTGGGCGCGGTGGCTCATGCCTGTAATCCTAGCACTTTGGGAGGCCGAGGAGGGCAGATCTCTTGAGGCCAGGAGTTTGAAACCGCCCTGTCCTACACGGTGAAACTCCATCTCTACTAAAAATGTAAAAAACTAGCAGGGTATGGTGGTGGGTGCCTGTAGTCCCAGCTACTTGGGAGGCCGAGGCAGGAAGAATCACTTGAATCCAGTGGATGGAGCTTGCCGTGAGCCGAGATGGTGCCACTGCACTCCAGCCTGGTCAAAAGAGCGAAACTCCATGTCATGGGGGAGCGGGGGGAGTGGTCTATGGAGTAAGATTTGGGGGCTCAGCAAACCAGAGGTTTGTCTTTGAGAGTTCCTGAGGCCAGATAAGAAGGACTAAGTAGGTAGGACCCAGTTCTCTACTAGCATTCTGGATCCTCTCTCATGATACTCAGAGAGCTGACCGCAGGAAAAAGCCTCCTTTCACAAATAGACTTGAATTTGAGAATGCTAAACCATAGGGAGTAATTGTCATGTTGATTAGGCATCAGACCTGTACTCCCTGTTCTGAGTTAGGAAAGGTTCTATGAGCCACATGTGGGTGAGATCATCAGTATATTAAGAGATGATAAGCATTGTGGGGGCCAACTGGCCCCCTAAAATTTTGCTGAAAAATCACTGGCATGAAGCAGACTGATTAATAGGAAAAAAGGCATGCAGATGTATTTAATGTTTGTACCCAGAAGCCTTCAACATGAACACCCAACTTCCTAATGACATATAGAAGCTTATACACCATCTTTAGGTTACAGAAAGAAAGGGGGCTTTGATCTTGGTAAAACAAGTTATGTGAGGGGAGAAAAGGAATTCCATTGAGGGGCAATAAATGATTATTAGGGAGAATAATTGGATTTGGGAGCAAAAATAAACTTGTACATAATGCTCTGGAATTTAAAGATCCTTGGAGACAGTCCTGATCTTGATGAAGGGTCTGCTCAAGGGTGGTTGCCTTCTTGGTCTTCTTTCCTGCAGTGGATAATGACATACCAGGGAGGGGAACAGGAGAAATTGTTCTCCCTTGGTGGGTCAGTCCTTGCAGTGCTTGTTGACCTCTAAGAGTTTTTGATTTAAAAATACTCATTATATCAGGGAGCTATATTTGGGGGTAAAATATTTTTATTTCCTTCAGGTTCAATGAGTTGAAATCTAGAAGCTGCTTGCATCAAGGAAGAAAGTATTTGATAAGGCAGATATAGGAAGAGAAATTAAGCCCTTTTAGACAACTAGAATGAATGGCCTCAGGATTAGAGTTTTTTGAGAGCTGGTTTCAAGCTCTTAATGTGGGAAGGTTGGAGAAGCCTAGCTGCATGAGAGTGGAGGGCTCACTAGATCTCTCCAGCCAACCCTGGGGGCAGATGCCAGGTCCAAGCCTTCAGGACCAAGGAAGAATTGGTGAGGCTCATATGACTTTTAGGAACCACTATTTAAAAAAAGGCTTGACTTTTAAAAAATGGAATAGAACGGTGATAGAAAGGGGAAGGTTGGCTGGGAGGGGTCAAGGAGATGAATAGAGAGGTAAGGGAATCAGGAATCATTGAGGCTCAAGGTACCTTAGGGGAGTGGAGATGTTTCTTGACCCAGAGAACCCAAGGTGAAGGGCAAAGAGTAGGGCAAGCAGGGATTCAGATGGCATGCCACCACTTATTCGCTGTGGGTGTCTCTGACCCTCAGTGTCTCCCTGTGCAGCAGTAGAGGGGAAATCCCTATATTGAAGAGTGACTGAGAGGATTAAATGAGACAGAGTGCCTGATGTACCAGGGATATTGCCTGGCACATAGTAGAGGCTTAATACATGATTTCCCTTTTTGTCATGTCTGCACTTGGATCTGATTTTCTTTTCTTTCTTTTTTTTTTTTTTAATTTGAGATGGAGTTTTGCTCTTATCTCCCAGGCTGGAGTGCGATGGCCTGATCTCAGCTCACTGCAACCTCTGCCTCCTGGCTTCAAGCGATTCTACTACCTCAGCCTTCTAAGTAGCTGGGATTATAGGTGCCTGCCACCATGCCTGGCTAATTTTTGTATTTTTAGCAGAGACAGGGTTTTACCATGTTGGCCAGGCTGGTCTCGAACTCCAACCGCCTTTGTCTCCCAAAGTGCTGGGATTACAGGTGTAAGCCACTGTGCCCTGCCTGGATGTGATTTTCCAACTTTATTTTTCATTTTATCTTCTTTGTTTAAAAAAAGTTATACCAGTAATGCAGACCCATTGTAACAAATTCAAACAATACAGATGTGTATGAAATAAAAATTGGGCATCCAATCTGCCCTCCCACTCATCTACCTCCAGATATATTAGTATTGACAGTTTTTGGTGGCTATTAAGGTCTAGTTTTGAAGAAAATACTTATTTTATTTTATTTTATTTTTTGAGATGGAGTTTTGCTTTTGTCACCCAGGCTGGAGTGCAATGGCATGATCTTAGCTCACTACAACCTCTGCCTACCAGGTTCAAGTGATTGGCTTTCTGAGTGGCTGGGATTATAGGCACCCACCACCATGCCCAGGTAATTTTTGTATTTTTGTATTTTTAGTTTCACCATGTTGGCCAGGCTGTTCTTGAACTCCTGACCTTAGGTGATCCACCCACCTTGGCCTCCCAAAGTGCCAGGATTACAGGCATGAGCCACCATGCCCAGCCTGAAAAATTTTTTAAAGTTGCTTTTTTATCTAATGTTAAGGATTTTGCAGGTGTGTGTAGGGAATCACTACTTCAAAAGTAAGTTCTGTCTCAGATTCTGAGCAACCAAGGGCAGGAGTGTGTCTTATACACCTTTACGTTCCTCCTCATCCCTATGCCTTGCATAGCACCTCGACTGCAACAACCCCTGCACAAGCATGTACTGAAACAAATGAAAAATGTGCAGGTGACATTTGAGGTGCCTTTAACAGGCAAAACTTTCAGGTTATTTTTGCTTTTTTTGAGAGATTAAGGCCGCATTATTCCACAGAATCTGATGGGTGCCTTTGGGAACCAACATCTCACAATAATGAAGAATTTAGATCTGGGAGAAAGGTGTTTGATTGTGACTTTCAACTAGCTTTGAATAAAGCAGTTAATAGATGTGACCTGGACAAGGGTGGTGGTTATGGAGTGTTCCCCAGAATAAAAAAAAAAACAGGTCAGGGCATATATTTTGCCATTTAAACCTACGATTTGTACCTCCATGAACATTGTGCTATCCTTGTGTTGTTCAGAAGCTTTAGGACCTATGGAAATAAAAAGATTAAAGCTAGTTTTACTACATAGATGCCTTCATACATTTCTGTTAACTATAGATTGAACAGAATTGGTTATTTTACTGTTCCTCTTGGGTATTTTTACTAGATAATTTAAGCCTGGGATATCAGCTCTAAGCCGTCTTCCCTGAAATCTGTACAACCCTCAGATAAAACGCATGTATATACATAGGCACACACAAGTATATTTTAGTTTTAAAAAAACATATTGTAGCTATTCACAGCAATGAAGTGCTGTCAGCTTGGAATGTGTCTCATTTATTAAAACTAATAGAGCATTCTGAAGTGTAATGTCCCTAGCAAACAGAAGTGTAAAACCAAAATAAACAAGCCACCAAGTCCAAAACTCCTTGTCATAATTCCAAAGACCTGCAGAAAACCTTTTAAGAAGTCCCGATTTGTTTTTTGCAGATTTACAGAAACATGTTGGTTCTTTGGCATCGGCCGAGAATGAACATTTCCAAAACATGAAATTGAGGGTCTGGTGGGGTTGGGGATGTTTGCACCTACACTCTGCCAAGCCCTTTTCTTCTGTCCAGAGTTTTCCAGGGTGAGGGCCGGCCCCCAGCCACTCTCACTGCTACCCCAATGGTAGCGGCATCGTGGAGGTCACTTCTACTTCCACTGCTTTCATTCTGATCCCTCATTTTCTCTATTTGTTCTTCTTGTGTTTGCTCCTTGGGGATGTCTTGGCTTTTTCATTAAGTGGATGGCCCTCCCCACGTCTTTAACCAAGTGGTAGTTAGGACATTGGCATTTCACAGACCTGGTGTTGCCTCTGGGCAAATCCCTCAACCCCCTCTGAGTACTGGTGGGCTCTTCTGTGAAATGTGGGCACTTATGTCTATTTCACAGGTACTGTTGGGCACAGGGCCAGTGCTTGATAGTTGAGAACTATCTTGAGTAGCAGGAATAGGAAGAGTAGCCATCAATATTGCCAGCTGGTGACATATTTCTTGCCCAGGAAGAGCAACTGCTGATCTCCTCAACACTTCTGAATGGTTATGTCAACCAAGCCCTGTTGAAGGTGAAGAGCCAGGTTCTGCCCTCAGGGGGCTCACAGACCCATGGGGGAGTCAGGAAGCATATTCAGCAGTTCTCAGTACCCTAAGGTTTAGAAATTGCTTCCCCACTAAAACTCTTTCTTTCAATAGATTTTTTTTAACCTATTGTCAAGGTCAGAGTTCTTAGAAACAATGAAAGGTTCTAGAAAACGTATTACTGGGCCAGGCAAGGTGGCTGACACCTGCTATCCCAGTACTTTGAGAGGCCAAGGTGAGAAGATCACTTGAGCCCAGGAGTTTGAGGCTGCAATGAGCTGTGATGGCACCACTGCACTCCAGCATGCATGACAGAGCAAGACCATGGCTCTTAGAAAAGAAAATGGATCACTAGATCACTAGAGTGTGCTACTCCATGTATCCAGGGGTTCCTAAAAGTTGTGAAAATGTGACTTTTATACCCATCATAGCTCAGAGGGCAAAGACCATTTATTCATCTTATTCAGTGTATCTAGATTTGTGAATGGGAAAACACTACTAAAATAAAATTTTGAAAGAAGTGTAATAAGCACTTAACGAGGTACTTTTATTTCATAATTTTTTAAATTACCCAACCCCAAACTTTCCCTCTCTCAATCTAACAGGATAATGAAAAATTGGGGCAGTTGCCTTGAAGTGGAGAAAAGACAAAAGGAGTCCACTTCTGGGTAGTCACAGCGCCACCTTGTGACATTCTCAGTTGTCCTCACTGAGGACAGTCTGAGGCATATTAAAAGGCCAGGAGTCAAGAGACCAGCCTGGCCAGCATAGTGAGACCCCATCTCTAAAACAAACAAACAAAAAAAATTAGCCATGGAGCTGTTACAACTGTAGTCCTAGCTATTTGGGAGGTTGAGGTGGGAGGATTGCTTGAGTCTAGGAGCTCAAGGCTGCAGTGAGCTATGGTCACACCACTCACCATTGCACTCCAGCCTGGGTAGCAGACCAAGGCCTTATTTCTAAAATGAATAAACATTAACTCTTTATTTGTCGTATTTTTTAATAACATTTTTTCCAGTTTTGCCTATTTAATTTTTAATTTTATTTATTGTGGGGATTTTCGTGTTTAGAAATAGCCATGTATTTTAATTTTTAATGTAATTATATATATTCATTTTTTTCCAGAAAAGAATGAGTTGAGGCTGGGCATGGCAGTTCATACCTATAATCTCAGCACTTTGGGAGGGCGAGGAGGGTGGATCGCTTGAGCCTAGGAGTTCACAACCAGTCTAGGCAACATGGGGAAACCCCATCTCTACTGAAAAAAAAAAAAAAAAAAAAGAGTTGGATACTAATTAGTATTAAATGACAACCGTTAGTTATTGTCTCCTAATACTTGTATCTTTGTTCCTCCAGCCACCAGCCAAACCAGCTCAATTACTACTTTATCAGCTACAGAAACTGCAACTTCAGTTTCAACTACAGAAACTGCTCTTCCTGAAGTAGCTACAACTGTTGCCACTGAAACTAGCACAACTACACCTTCTACCTCAGCAGCTCTTTCATCTACTTCCCCCATAAGTAATACAAATAGTTCCTTCACAGTTCCTACACCTAATACTACAGGCAGTCAGTCAACCACAAGTGCAAATTTACTAAGTACATCTGACATAATTTTTTCATCTACAAGTGATGTATTCACCACAGTGGTCACTTCTAAAGCACAAAGTAACAATGATGTGTCCCCCTCCACAAAAGACAATCGATCCTCAGGGCCTTCCACTAGCACCACTTCACTGGAGACCAGCAACCTAAACACTGCAGGTAAGGGTGATTCCCTCCCCAAGGAGGGAGTATACCGTTGTGGAGGAAGGGAGGTGGGTGTGTTCTGGTAGGGTAGGCAAATGGGTCTAACGAAGCCCAAGGTTTCCTTGGATATGAACTGTGAGCTTGCAATCTGTGTCACAACATACTGATGGCAGAGGCCCTAAAAGATTACCCTCAGTTTCCTTCGGTTCTCCTTTCCTTCCCTCCCATCCTACCTCAAGTTATTTGCTAGCTGTGAAGTTTTTTGTTTTTGTTTTTTTAATCAACTTGGGCTTTGTGAAAGGTATCTCTATAGCTTTCCTCTCCCTAGGGGATTTTTAGAAATAGTTTCGGCTTCTCTGAGAAGGCCAGGCCCAAATACGCATGGACTGTCCAGCACCACTGGTCTAGCTCTCTGGTCTACCTAAGGAAGAAGTCAGTTCTACCCTTAAGGTAATATGGTGGCTGATCGCAATGTGGAATTTGAGCCAAGTCATGGAATTTGAGCCTGAGGGATAGAAAGCAAAACAATAGCAGTGTCAAACAGTCCTAGGCATAACCAGGGCCATTGTCCAAAGGACAGACGCTTTGGGAACACTAAGAGATGACAAGTGACCTCGAGCAGAAGTTAATGAAACAGGAACCATTTGCTTTACTTCCCCAAGCTCAATCTGTAACAGAATCAATTAGGTTTATCAGTAAAGGCTAAATGCCCTTGTGGGCCATGTAGGGTCTCTGTCGTGACTCCAGCACGACTATTTTAACATGAAAGTGGCCACAGTTAACATGAACCTGGTTGTGTTCCAATAAAATTGCATTTATGAAAACAAAAGGTTGGTCAGATATGACTCATGAACCATAGTTTGCCAGCCCTGATCTAGAAGAATCATTACACTTTAGAGCCTGTAGAATCTAGGTAAATCCTGTCATTCTCAGATGGGAAATCTGGGACCCAGTGAGGGCCATGTCTCACCCAGGGTCAAAGAACAAGTGGATGTCTCCTTACCTTTAACTTCTGGTAGCTTCCTCAGTGTTCTTTAATAGATTTAAGAAATGGGTGGTTAAGCAAGTAGAGCCCAGAGTCTGTATCTAAGACCTCGTTCCCCAGTCTTCTTTCATGCTTGGAGAAGCCACTCCGAAGGTGGGATCCAGTGGGATGCAGCTCTCCTGGAATCAGGAAAGGGAGGTCTTCTTTTTTCTTTTCTTTTCTTTTTTTTTTTTTTTTGCAGAGAGTGATTTATTAGGCAGAGAGAGAAAGAGAGAGAGGGAGGGAGAGACAGCTCCCATGCTGCCGTGGGAGGGGAATCCAGAGGGGATATCCCAAAAGGGAGGTTTTCTAAACCATTACCGAGAGTCATTTGTCTGGTGTCCCCAGAAGGAGATACATTCAGTCTCTTCCCTAAGATTTCCCAAATCATCCTTGCAAGGTGGCTAAGGCTTTTTTTTTTTTTAAAAGAAGCCATTAATTTTACTTAGAAAACTGGTTCATACCTTGTCAGAGGGGTGACCCTTATTTTTGTTTATAAGATACTGAACTATGCCTCCTTTTATCCTAGTCTATTTTTTTCTCTTTAAAAAAATGTTAATGGAAGCCAGGCACAGTGGCTCATGCCTGTAATCCTAGCACTTTGGGAGGCTGAGGTGGGTGAATTGCTTGAGCTCAGGAGTTCAAGACCAGCCTGGAAAACATGGCAAAACCTCAACTCTACAAAAAAATACAAAAATTAACCAGGTGTGATAGCATGCGCCTGTGGTCCCAGCTACTCAGAAGGCTGAAGTGGGAGGATCACTTGAGCCAGGAGGCAGAGGTTGCAGCCAGCCAATATCATATAATCGTACTCCAGGCTGGACAACAGAGCAAGACCCTGTCTCAAAAAAATGTTAATGGAGTTTATTTTTAGAGAAGTTTTAGACTCACAGCAAGATTTAGAGGAAGGTACAGAGGTTTTCCATATACTCCCTGACCTGACACATGCATTATCAACATCCCCCACCAGAGCGGTGTGTTTACCACAATTGATAAACCTCCAGTGACACATCATTATCACTTACAGACCATAGTTTACATTAGAGATCACTCTTGGTGTTGTGCGTTTTATGAATCTGCACTAATACATGCATAATGACATGCATCCCTTCTTATAGAATCACAACCCTAAGAATCCTTTGCACTTTTCATTCTTCCCTCTAACTCCTGACAACCACAGATTTTTTTACTGTCTCCACAGTTTTGTCTTTTCCAGAACATCATAGCGTTGGAAGCATACAGAATGTAGCCTTTCGAGAGTGGCTTCTTTTATGTAGTAGTATGCATTTCCTCCCTGTCTTTTTATGACTTGATAGCTCATTTTTTAGTGCTGAATAATATTTAATTGGCTAGATGTACCAGTTTGTTTATCCATTCACCTATTGAATGATACATTGGTTACTTCCAAGTTGTGGCACTCATGAAAAAAAGCTGATATTAACATGGATGTGCAGGTTTTTGTGTGGACATAAATTTCCCACACCTTTGGTTAAATACCAAGGAGGATGACTCTCAGATCTTCTCGTAAGAGTATGTTTGGTTTTGTAAGAAACCACTAAACTTGTGCCATTTTGCATTCCCACCAAGCAATGATGAGAGTTCCTGTTACTCCATATTCTCACCAGCATTATTTTATTTTTTATTTTTTAACAAAACTAAATTGGGCCCTTGATTATGAAAAAAGCAGCTCAAACAGGGCAAAAGCATATGCAATAAAAAATAAATCTCCCTCTTATCCTAAACCCCTAGGACCCAGAACCCCACTTTCCTTCCTCAGAGGCGACTTCTGTGGCCAATTCCTTGAATCTCCCTCCTGAAATTATCTATGCAAATATAAGTATACATACTTGTTTGTGTATATTCCTCCCCTTCTTTTATTCACAACACAGAGCATGTTACACACATTGTACCTTACATACAGCTTTTAAAGAAATGAGTGGTTTCTACATATAGGTTTGTAAGACTCTCAAGACAGCTCTCAAGGTTATCAAACACATAAGCTATTCTGAAATCTCAGCTCAGAATCATTCCACTTGACAGAGATGAAGAAAACTGCCAGCCAAGATAATCACTGGATCACTGACCTAACTCTCCTCCTCAGATCTCACCCGTTCTCTGGAGACGGAAAGATGCTGCACCCTGGCTGATCTGGGAATCTTGGCCGGCAGTGTAGAGCCCATTGCAATATTATTTTCACCATTTATTAAGTCACTCACTCTGAAAGCCAGAGGCTGGAGTGTCTTCTCATGGCCTCTTAGGATTTTCACTGAGTTAATCCACATTCCCTTCTTTACTATCCCGTTCCTGTTTTTACGGCTATGTCTCCTAGGTATGCTTACCAGAATATGACATCTAGTTTCTTTTCGGAGCTTCTTGGCTATTCCTCCCTATACAACAATTATTCATACCTTTCTAAAAACAAGACTTTATCTAGGATGTTTTGGAGAGCCCTGCCTAGTGTTAGAGGACAATGCTTCACAGTTCTGGAGGGACTTTGAGACCTGAAGATTCCTGACTCCTTGAAGTTAGAAGACTGCAGTCTCTGTTTCTCTGGGCAAGCCCCTGTGTCCGCTAATCTCTGATCTTTACTACTGACAAGTATTATACTTGGCTGTAGAATTTCAGCAACAAACTCTATAGAGACCTAAGCAAGCAAACATTTGTTTTTAACTCTTCCAACAGTGTGCTGTGGAATAACACAACCAAGAAATGGAAGGGGCCCAGGAGGGAGGCATGAAGATGGAAAAAGACGTTTCCAGGTGTTATTCATTGTCATTTCTCTGGATTTCTAATCTCTTTCTACTCCATCTAAGGTCCCAGCAGTCCTTGCCAAGGTGATCCCTGTGCAGATAATTCGTTATGTGTTGGGCTGAATAATACACATTTTTGCCTGTGTTTAGAAGGGTATTACTACAACTCTTCTACATGTAAGAAAGGTGAGTTACAAGGGATGAGCCATGGCTGAGCTCTGTATCTCATACCAAAAGTGGAACCGAAAACTCAAACTGATGGCAAAAACAGATTCCAGAATATGAGAAAGAAAGAAAATGTGGAGGCAGGCTGGGCATGGTAGCTCACACCTGTAAACCCAGCACTTTGGGAGGTCAGGGCGAGTGGATCATGAGGTCATGAGTTCAAGACCACCCTGGCCAAGGTGGTGAAACACTGTCTTTACCAAAAATACAAAAATTAGCTGGGTGTGGTGGTGGGTGCCTGTAATCCCAGCTACTCTGGAGGCTGAGGCAGAGAATTGCTTGAACCCGGGAGGCAGAGATTGCAATAAGCCAAGATCATGCCACTGCACTACAGTCTGGGTGACAGAGCGCGACTCTGTCTCAAAAAAAAAAAAAAAAATCAAGAACATGTGGAGGCAACAAAGGCCAACAAAGTAGAGAAAAATGCTGTTACCTGGGGACATTGAGGCAGAACAAGGTGAACTATCTAAGACCACACAGTCCGGCAACCCTAGGAGCCTGGTCTTCAGCTGAGTCACAGGATCTGTTTGCTCCATAGCATCAGATCCCCCTCTTAGAGACATAAGAGCCCTTCAGCTCTAAAAATGGATTTCAGGAGTATATTTATACACCTGTGGCATAATGATGTTTTGATTAGATCACCAGGGTGCAATGAAAGTCTGAGGCCTGAGTTCTATTTTTTTTTCTGTTTTATGAATGAGAAATATCATCATTTTCCAGAACAGCCAAATCTATAAGAAATGAATGCACTGCATTGCCCACAGGGGTTAGGTATATACTGAAAGCCCCCAAATGCTCATATTTTTAGCATTAATAATCTTACTTCTGGGGATTTACTCTAAGTAAGTAACCCCAAATACAGAAGAACAGTTTGCATGTGAAGGTGCTCATTGCAATATTTTTATTTTCCTTTTAAATAATTAAAAGCACTAAGTCCAACAACAAAAAATGATTACATCAAGGAAGGGGACATGTACTTCATAGAATATTATGCAGCCTTTTAAAAGGATGGTTATGAGACCAGGCACAGGAGCTACACCTTAATCCCAGCACTTTGGGAGGCCAAGGAAGGCGGGAGGATCACTTGAGGCCAGGAATGTGAGGCTAGCCTAGTCAACATACTGAGACTCCCATTTCTACAAAAATTAAAAAATTGCCTGGGCATGGTGGCGTATACCTGTAGTCTCAGCTAAGCAGGAGGCTGAGGTAGGAGGATCCCTCGAGCCCAGGAGTTGGAGCCTGCAGGGAGCCAGTTGTGCCACTGCACTCCAGCCTGGGTGACAGAGCAAGACCCTGTCTCTCTCTCTAAAAATAAAAAAAAAGAAGGGCTATGAAGACTAGGCAACAATTTGGAAAATACTCATTACATAATAAGAAAAAAATAACTGTGGCATAAACTTGGAACTACAACAATGTAAACTGTGAATGGAAAGAAATATACCAAAATGAAAATAGTTGTGCTAGGTTGGGTGGGATTGTGGGTAACTTTTAAAATATTTCCAGATTTCCTGTAGTGTCATTATACAATGTTGTGAATTCTAAAAAATAATCTATGTTTTAAAACAAAATGGAAATGACCTTCTTTGCATTGAATAGTACAGAAAGATTCTGCTTAACTTTCAGGAAAGGTATTCCCTGGGATGATTTTAGTGAAAGTTCCAGAAACATTTAACTCAGAAGAGAAAAATTCTATGGCCTATCAAGACTTCCATAGTAAAATTACTAGCTTTGTAAGTATTTTCCAACTTTCCTTTCTGTAAAGTATTCTTTGTTCTAACACTGAGTTGCTGAGTGTAGAGCTGGTCTTCAGGTGGTTCACGCTGGTACCATTGTACCGGTTGTTCAAACAGTGAAATGTACCCTTCCTGGTCAGTAAACAGCAGCTGTTCTGAGCGCCTCCACCAGGGCCACCCCTTCTTCATTGCCTGGGCCCCTTGGACCTCCCCATGGTCTTGCACCTGGAGGCATGGCACCTGGCCTGGCATGGCAGAGGGCCTGAGGAAGCTGGCTCCAGCCATACCATACCCATTGTGATATAAGCTATTAACACAGTTTTAAATGGACAGATGAAAAAATAAATTATTTCCACAGAATGAAAGAGAAAAAACTTTTAAATGTTGTTTCTCTTTTTTATATTCAAACTTGCATAAATTTTCATACTAGACTGGCTTTAAAAAAAATGTCTAGAGGAAGAATTACATCTGAATATCTGTTATCTATTTTTCCCATTGTCAAAAATGATGGCATGAACAACAGTTTCCTATCGCTTAGATTATTGTGATTGAGTGCACACATGTGAGCGAGCATGAAAGGAAAGGGTCTTTCCACTCTGCAGCCACAGACGTTAGCCCTGGAAGGTCTCGCAGAAAGTGTCCAGCCAATATAGCTCAAAGTTCAATTTTAAAGGAAAAAATATTAGCCTTAAATATGTCTTAGAAGTCAAGGTGGAGGCTGGGTGTGGTAGTTCATGCCTGTAATCACTTTGGGAGGCTGAGGTGGACGGATTACTTGAAGTCAGGAATTTGAAACCAGCCTGGCCAATATGGTGAAACCCCATTGCTACTAAAAATACAAAAAAAAAAAAAAAAAATAGCCAGGCATGGTGGCGGGGATCTGTAACCCCAGCTACTTGGGAGGCTGAGGCAGGAGAATCGCTTGAACCCAGGGGTGGAGGTTGCAGTGAGCCAAGATTGTGCCACTGCACTCCAGCCTGGGTGATAGAGTAAAACTCTGTCAAAAAAAAGAAAGAAAGAAAAAAGAAAAACAAGTAGTAGAGGTGGAGAGACATTTTTTTAAAGCTAAAGTCTATGCTGTGACAAGGTCTATGTCTCTCAATTTGAAATTGTGTCACTGTTGGAACTGGTAACATGGAAAACACGTATCATGGAAATGATTTTGCAGAAGATGCAGAGAGAGCTAGTGCTTCTGACCACACAGCCAGCCAGTACATGGCAATGCTAGGATAGAATCCGTGGCTACTGTGTCAGAGTTTGCTCTGCTCCTTTACCATGTCACCTCTGCCCCGTGGGCCAGCTGGCAGTGACTTGCCCTCTCATCTCAGATCTGCATTCAAATGTGCCAGCTTGTACTATTCAGTACATTGAAGACGGCAACATCAATGCAGTCCTACTTCCAGGGAACCCCTGAAGTGCTTCCTGTGGCTTTACTGAGCAATGGTCACCTAGCACTACATTCCCCAAACTTGTCTTTGAGTGTGAGTTTCACAAAAGCCCCCTCCAGTTACAGGCCTTATGCCCTGGTCTTCAGAGATTAGATTAAAGACTTGATCTCAGTCAGGACCTGATGTTCTTGGGGGAACCAGTGAGGGGATGAAGCATTCATAGAGTTTCCGGGATATTTGTAATGCTAAAGGGATCCACCAGAACTCTCTTGCAACCACTCGAGTTAGGAAAATAGAGACAACTTACTTTCTTCCAGGGCCTCTTAGCAGCCTATGTGGGGGCAGTCCTGGCTCAGGTCATAAGAAGTCTCCCAGGGTCCATTTTCTACCCAGCTGGATCCTGTTAAAAGCTAGATAGAGCATCATTTTTTTCTGCCCCATTTGATTTGTAGAAAATGTTTTTAAAAATTTGCTTTTTACTTGTTACTAAATCTGTTCTCCTCCACAGTTTGAAAATGTATTTGGTACATCTGTCTATGGACAGACTGTAATTCTTGCTGTAAGGTAAGTTTGTTATGGACTGCTGGGGTACTTTGGAGGCAGATGTGTGTCAGTCTAACTTCTGAGCTTCTCTTGAGGTCTGCATGTAACATTAAGGCCCTCTGTGGCAAGTCACAAGTTAAGAGGAGAGGGTCAGTCTCAGTCTGAGCACTGCAAAGGGGACGGTGTACCTTGGCACTGCCCCTGACGTCACACCAACTCTGGGCAGCGTGTGGCCTGGGAAAGGCAAGACTCTGTCTGTGATTGGCTGTGCAGCAACTTGAACACATGGTTCAGGACATCATCTGGATCTCTTTGTTTGGCTTGATCCTATGGCTGCAAGCCATACCTACTCAATCCCTGGAATGTGCATTCCAGCAGGCCAGGAGCAGATTGAATGGCCCATGATCATCTCTTCCTCATATGGCAAGTGTGATGGGGACAAGAACACCCAAATCACACACCTGGCTACAGAAGGGTCCATGATAAGCTCTTTCTGCAGTGAGAACAATCACTTATCTAGCACTTAAATATGCAATGGTAAATGCTGGGTGCTATTTAGGGACATAAAGTGGCAAAAAGCAATTCCATTTCAGCCTCCTCTGAAGCACATTAATACACACATACTCAGGCTGAGGAAAGAATGCTGTAAGACAAACAGAGTTAAGAAAAGCAGCCCTCATGTAGCAATGCACTATTTGTATCTTAAGTCTTACTATTGTATTTATCCATATAGGCCATATCAAATCCTTTGCGGAGGCCAGGCATGGTGGCTCACACCTGTAATTCTAGTGCTTTGGGAGGCTGAAATGGGAGGATCACTTGAGGCCAGGAGTTCAAGACCAGCCTGAGCAACATAGTGACACTACATCTCTACAAAAAAAATCTTTAAAAAATCTTTGTGGAATAAGATAAAGAAAGAGAGAGAGAGTGTGTGTGTGTATATGTATATGAAATTTCAGAGAGTCCTTTTAAAAGCGATGGGTTTCTAGCTTGGTCTTGAATGAGGGGCAAGTCTGGTTGGCAGTGAAGAGGCACAGGTTGCCTGGTGGAAGGCTGGCAGTAAGCAGACAGGCTGGGCCCAAACGCAGAGGCTGTAAAGCTGGAGGTGTACAGCAGACAGCTGCCGAAGGACTATGAATTGTTTCTGGGGATTAGGTTTGGTTTAATGGACAACAGCCAGTTCATGTGTAGGAGATGCCTGGATACAAACAGGAACGGTGAGGTTGGAATGGAGTCAGCCAAACCTCTGCTTGAATCCTGGCCTTGGCACTTCCTCGCTGAGTGGCCAGGCAGGTGTTCTAACTTCTCTGAACGTTTTTCACTGCATCGGTATAATTGGGATAATCTGATGAACTTCCCTGGAACCTTGTGAGGAGTAACTGAGATAGCATTTGGAAGATTCCCTGTATGCGGTGCCTGGCACGTAGTTGATTTAGACACCATTCCATTTCCTTTCTAGAATATGGGACCTGAAGTGTGATGGAGAGCTGGTCCCACAGGGTCATTTGGGGGATCCCTAAAACTGTGGCACTCCTTTGATTCTTAAGGAGTTACTAAAAGGGAGCCAAGGATGTTTGGAGGCAAACCTTCACCTGTGAGCTCAGAGGCATGGAGGGAACTACTTCCCCCACCTCAGGGGCCTTTGCAGGGCAGATGCAACTGGGGCTCACCTAGAAAGGCATTTCTTAGGCTCCAGCCCAAAATTCTGTCTCCCCTCTTACTCCCCAAGCTCTTTCCTACTGTAGCAATGTTGGAATTGGAAGGATCCTCAGAATTTCTCTCTTTAAAACCTCTCTTCAGACGGAGAAACTCAGGCCCAGAGAAGCTGACTGGTCTTGGGCCGCAAACGGACAGTTAGTGGCAGGCTCAGGTCTGGACCTCATGTCTCAACTCCAAGCCTAGTGCCCTAGTAATTTATACTTAAGTGCACAGTGGCTCCAATGTTCCCTTTAACTGTTTCACAAGTGTAACGTCTTGCCTCCTGAATTAGAATATAAACTAGAAGGATCATTAAACGAAGAAATGATGGATGGCATTTGCTTTCCTAGCCCCAGTGCAAAGCTATGCCATATATTTCAACCAATATAGAATAATTTTTATCAAGTACACCTGTCTCACTGCCCGTTACATTCCTCTGCCACCCACCCTCTCCACACTAAATCCACATGAATGAATTATGGTAGAAAATATTAAATTATTGGGCCGGGCACAGTGGCTCATGCCTGTAATCCCAGCACTTTGGGAGGCCGAGGCAGGTGGATCACAAGGTCAAGAGTTCAAGACCAGCCTGGCCAAGACAGTGAAACCCTGTCTCTACTAAAAACACAAAAATCAGCCAAGCGCAGTAGTAGGTACCTGTAATCCCAGCTACTCAGGAGGCTGAGGCAGGAGAATCCCTGGAACCCAGGAGGTGGAAGGTACAGTGAGCCGAGATTGCGTTACTGCACTGTAGCCTGGGCAACAGAGCAAGACTCTGTCTCAAAATATATATATATGTTAAATTACAATGCTGAGGCCCATTTCATATTTTGGACTCCCTCTTGTGCCTAAAAATGGAATTTGGTTCATGTTTTGGATGTTCTTGATTGTTCTGGGGACCCAAGATGGCTGCAAACATTTCCTAAGGAGGTTGGCTATATGTTTAGGCTTCTGCATTTATTTGAGAGTCAAAATGAAACATTAGCTGGGCAGGGTGGGGCATGCCTATGGTCCCAGCTACTTGGGAGACTGAGGTGGCAGGATCAGCTGAGCCCAGGAGGTCAAGGCTGCAGTAAGCACTCCACCACCTCACTCCAGCCTGGTGACAGAGCAAGACCCGGTCTAAAAAAAAAAAAAGTCAAAAAGGACTATAGAAAAAAACATTTAGACAGCAAAATATATCCTGAGGCTTAAAAGCACAGAGTCACACATCAGATAATGAAGAAGTTTTTAAAAGTCCTTTTCCCTGTCTCAGTGCTTATATCACCTGATTCTTTTTGGACAATGAAATAATTGAACTTGGCACAGCTGTGCTTAGGGCTCCGAACTGTAGTGCTGATGAGAGAGAGAGAGAGAGAGAGACAGAAAGAGACAGAGACAATGTCTTGCTGATGGCAGGCACTTCATATTGCCTGTAGGATCTGGTAGTACATGCTCATGTTTCCAGCAGCCCCAGCCCTCTTTGTGTCAGTGCTCCTTTAGGTCATGTGTGTCCAGGCCCAATCATATTCCCACTTTGAAGCTGCCTACTGACTTCCTGGTCCTTTCTGGGAGTGATCCAGGCTCCCTATGGCTGGTTACTTCTTTCTCCATGCACAAGGAAGGACACAGGCCCCTCTGTCTCTCTCAAAGAACCAGTCTGAGATTTAACAGCTCAGCAAGACCTACTCTTGCTGTCCCACAGAAAGTGACGATTTCCCATTTCAGATGCTACTTGTTCTAATTCCGGTTAGCTCCAGGCTCCTAGATCCTTAAAATGATTATTCGCAATTTTTCAAAAAATCATTAGCCACAATTTTCCTAAGTTTTCTCCAACAGAACACTGTTTTCATCATAGGTTTCCTCTGAATACACATCAAATAGAGACCTCCAAGCCTATACATTGCCATCTTTGGCAGCCCCAGCCTCCATATGTGAGCCCCAGTAGCAGGGACAGGACAGCAGGTCAGGACGAGGGCCAAGAGATTCAGGAGTCTGGGAAGTGAGAAGACTTATTT
Organism: Plecturocebus donacophilus; assembly: GCA_004027715.1. Taxonomy (NCBI): domain Eukaryota; kingdom Metazoa; phylum Chordata; class Mammalia; order Primates; family Pitheciidae; genus Plecturocebus; species Plecturocebus donacophilus. The sequence goes on from PVKP010006161.1 coordinate 66,625, forward strand.
GTTGATTCTTCAGTTCAATTCATTAATGACAGATTTATTTCATTTTTAGCAGACCTCTGTCAGCAAGATCTGAACTGCGTGCTGGTGACAACGTTAATGTAACAATAGTAACAATTTTGGCAGAAACCGCAAATGAAAATGAGAAGAATGTGACTGCTAAAATTGTTGAGGCAATTGAAAATAACCCAGGAGACATTCAAATATATGATTGTAAGTATTGTATAATTTTATTCAAAGTTTTTTGTAAACTTTTCATTCTATGTGAAAAGGGGCTAAGAACTACACTATTGAACTGAGAAATGTCTCCAGATTTCCTTTTAACCAATTCTTCTTCCCTTTTCCTGCTCACTTGCCATCTGCTTCTTTCCAACCATCTCCCAAGTCATCAAACTGACCAGGGTGTTCCTCTCTAGGAAGGTATAAATGACCAGACAAATCACTGCTGGCTAGGGAAAGAAAAAGGAGAAACGAGAGGGCTTTGTACTGGTTAGAGCTTTAAAATGATTATATAAAGTTTTATCCATGGTTGGGTGCGGTGGCTCACTCCTATAATCCCAGCACTTTGGAAGGCTAAGATGGGCAGATTCTTTGATCAGAGGAGTTTGAAACCAGCCTGGGCAACATGGCAAAACCCTATCTCTACAAAAAATACAAAAAATTAGCCAGGTGTAATGGTGCAGGTCTGTGGTCTCAGCTACTCGGGAGGCTGAGTTGGGAGCATTGCTTGGGTCCAGGAGGTTGAGACTGCAGTGAGCTGGGATTACAACACCATACTGCAGCCTAGGTGATAGAGCAAGACCAAGCTTTACCTGTACTATTTTCCCCTTTAGACTGACACACAAGCCCACCATGTAGCTGTAGCAATTTGCGTTTGCTGTGTTACAACGGTAGTGTCCTAAAACAACCACCATTTACTTATTGCAACCCTAGAATTCTATGGGTCTGAATTTGGGCTAGGCTCAACTGGATAGTCTGCCGATCTGGGCCAGGCTTAATTGATCTCTGCTGGGCTCACTTAAGTATCTGCCATTAGCTTCTGGGTCAGCTAAATTGTTTGTCTCTGCTCCACATGGTCTCTTATCCTTACCAGACCTGTCCAGAGGATTTCAAGAGCAGCAAGAGGCTTCCTGGTCCTTTCTGGGAGTGATCCAGGCTCTCTGTGGCTGGTTACTGCTTTCTCCATGCACAGGGAGGGACATGCGCCCCTCTGTCTCTCTCAAAGAACCAGTCTGAGATTTAACAGCTCAGCGAGACCTACTCTTGCTATCCTATAGAAAGTGAGTTTCCCATTTAAGGTTTCCCATTGCTTGTTCTAATTCTGGTTAGCTCCAGGCTCCTAGATTCAATGCACAAGTGTTTCTCAAGTCTCTGCTTACATCACAGTTATAACTGTCCAGTTGGCTAAAGCAATTCACATGACCAAGCACAGCGTGGAAGGGCCCTGTAAAAGGGGTACAGAAAGGTGTGAATAAATTGATGTCATGACTGCAGTCAACCCATCACAGCAGTCACCAGAAGTTCCTCACCCCAGAAGCAGCCCATTGGGGCCAGTCCCAGGAAGGGGTGTTTACAGCTGGTTCTCAGTCCTGGCTGCCAAATCCAGAATCCTCTGTTGAGCCACAACTTATTTGACTTTTCTATAGCATTTGAACCAGTATCCTTCCCTTCTTGATATTACCTTCTTCCTGTGCCCCGATCTACCATTCTCCTAATCACCTTCCTGCCCCCCTCACCCTTCTTTTTGCTCCTTCTAAGAATCCTTTCTTCGTCTCTTAAATGTTTGCTTTTTTTCTTTCTTTCTTTCTTTCTTTCTTTCTTTCTTTCTTTCTTTCTTTCTTTCTTTCAAGACAGGGTCTCACGCTGTTGCCTAGGCTAGAGTGCAGTGGGGTGATCTCGGCTCACCACAAACTCCAACTTCCGGGTTCAAGCAATTCTCTTGCCTCAGCCTCCTGAGTAGTTGGAATTATAGGGTTGCACCACCATGCCTGGCTAATTTTTGTATTTTTAGTAGAGATAGTTTTTGCCATTTTGGCCGGGCTGGTCTTGAACTCCTGATCTCAGGTGATATGCTCGCCTTGGCCTCCCAAAGTGCTGGGATTACAGGTGTAAGCCACCATGCCTGGCGGGAAAATACTTTTTCCTGTTCTCCAGCTTCAGTGTCACAAATAAATTGTTTTCTCTGTCCCAAATTGAAGAATCTCTTGCTCTAGGCTTTTAATTCGAAGTATTTGCATGTGGCAGGAGGATGAAGGAGGCTTAGTTACAGTTTGGGAGGTTTCGTAGAGAGGAGCCATATGACTCTACCCACTCCTATTCTTTCCCCCTAATCCATTCTCTGACTCATCTCCCTCCATGCTGCCCTGCCCCTCGTCCCCCAGAGTTGGAGTCTTGCTCTGTCACCCAGAGCTGGAGTGCAATGCTGTGATCTTGGCTCACTGCAACCTCCACCTCCTGGGTTCAAGCGATTCTCCTGCCTCAGCCTCCTGAGTAGCTGGGAGTACAGGCACGCACCGCCACGCCCAGCTAATTTTTGTATTTTTAGTAAAGACGGAGTTTCACCATGTTGGCCAGGCTCGTCTCAAACTCCTGACTTGTGACCCAGCCTCCTTTGCCTCCCAAAGTGCTAAGATTGCAGGAGTGAGCAACCACACCCAGCCCAGACTCATCTTTTAACCCTAATGCCTTCCAATCCATTTTTATTTCTTTATTTATTTTTATTTATATTTTGAGACAAGATCTCACTGTTGCTTAGGCTGGAGTGCAGTGGCGTGATCATGGCTCACTGTAACCTTGAACTTCTGGGCTTAAGTGATCCTCCCACTCCAGCCTCCTGAGTAGCTGGGACTACAGAACTTGCCACCATGCCCGGCTAACTTTTAAATTTTTTGTAGAGAAGGGGTTTCACTGTGTTGCCCAGGCTGGTCTTGAACTCCTGGGCTCCAACGATCCTCCTGCCTAGGCCTTCTAAAGTGCTGGGATTACAGTGAGCCACTGCATCTGGCTCCAAAACTTATTAAAAGGCAAAGTATAACAGCAACTGGGTGGGGTAATTTTCACAAATTACCTAATCCATATTTTTACGCTAACTATTTTTTAAAATTATTTGTGCTTTTCAGCGATCCTTCGGTGTGATTATTACGGTTGTAAAGAGGACTTGGATGAATGCATCAATAGTTTAGCATGTGAATGCAAATCTGACCTGCTAAGGCCTAACCCACAGAGCCCTTTCTGTGTTGGTAAGTGTTTCACCTGCTTCTAAATGTCCTTCACAACTCCCACTTTCTCTCCTTTTGCAACACACAAAATTCACTGCTTAAGTTTCCACATTCATTTCAGAGTCCAAGTGATATGACTTGTGACTTTAGACATATGGACCAAGGCTGAGACCTTGGCTAGCCCAGGTCAGCTTCACAGGGGGCAAGTCAATAAGCATCTGGTTTTACCTAGAAAAAGCAACGTGAAAAACACTGTCATGTTATCACATGTGACTTTGGGGTTAAAGAGATTGTTTCTGAAAATTATCAAGAAATCATTCTGTTTTGAAGCTTCCAGTCTAAAGTGTCCTGATACCTGCAACGCAGAGCACAAGCAATGCTTAGTAAAGAAGACCGGCGCGGACCCTGAGTGTGTGTGCGAGCTTGGCTACCAGGAAGATGCTAATGGGAACTGCCAGAAGTAAGGACAGTCACTTTGTGTTTGTCTCGCCATAGCTGGAGCTAGGCAAAGAAGACAGGCCTTGCAACACGCATACAGGTGTTGAGTCAGGAAGCTGGTAAGCTGGCATAGGTTGGTAGAGACAGAGCATCATCATCATCATCCTCATCATCGTTTTCCAGCATTCTCTATGCTCCAGGAAACACACTAGGTAATACCTATGGCATAGCAACAATGTCAGGAATGTCTTAGTTTCCCATTTTCAGGTGAGGAAACTGAAACTGAAAGGAAATATCCCCCAGCTCACAGGACAGCAAATAAGCGGCAGAGCCATGTGGCACCGCAGCCTGAGAGGGTTCCGCTACCCTCCGTGCCTCTTGGGTTCAGCTTTGCCTGAACTGCAGAATCCTCCTGGAGCATGGAAGATGGAGTGTCCAGTCAGTAGCAAATGAGCCTACATGGGATTGCGTACCTCCCTTACCCTTCCAGAACCCCGTGGAAGGTGGTCTCCTGGAAGAATGGGGGTGTAAGGAAGACGAAAGAAAGGGGAAAGGAAGCAAGGGAGGACAGAATGAAAGGAAGGTGGAAAGGAAGAAGTGGAGACTGGGGTGGCAACTCTGACATGCTCCCCACAGGGGCTCTTTAACACTGTTTCCTATCGCTCACTGTATTTCAGGTGTGCATTTGGCTACAGGGGATTCAACTGTGAGGACAGTGAGTATGAAAGTCTTGCTATTATAAACAAGTTATTAAGCATCTGAGAAATCAATAGTGACTACATTCTACATCCTGCCCAGTCCTTCAAAATCTCTGTCCTGTTTCATAAAGAGAGAAACTTTCTGCCTCCAGTTGGTCTTCTGGGTCCTGCCATGCCATGCCCACCCTTAGGTTATGGACAGCAGTCCCTCTGCCATCGAAAATAACAGAATTCAGCCCAAGAGTGGGATGGCGACTCTGGACTTGCTTGAGACAAGAGGAGTCTTAGCATTATGTTGATTTCCTACATTATATTACATATGTATTATCTGCTGCTACTAGAGATAAAAGACCAGTACATTCCAAAAATGCTGGTGGTTATGGAAGAGCAGACCTAGAAACCAGATGTTTAAATACTCAAATCCTTTTCTCTCAGAGCTATTTACTGGTTTGGGATATTTTGCTGCAAATTCAAATTCTGTTCCCTCCCATGCCCCACCCCCACCAGATTAAGAAATACTGACTTTAGATTTTCAATTATTTTATATTTTAAAGTCTACATAATGAAATAAAGATCAGTGATCCAAGATGAAGGAAATATTACTGTCAGCCTTCCTGCCAACCATGAAGATAGTGATGGGTGACATTCTCCATGTCTACTATATTTTATTGCATGGAATAATTTGCTAAGTCTTCCTTTGGAGTTTTCAGTTTCCACACCTATAAAATGAGAGGTTTGGACCAGACAAACTTTGAGGTCTTTCCCAGACTTGCTAGTCTCTGTCCCCATGAATCCATGTTAAAGGCAGCATTTGTGGGAGTCACATAGAAGGAAGAGGCAAAGAGCTCTAGAGCCACATTGCCCAGCAGAAATATTGTGTGAGCTACACATTTTATTTGAAATTTTAGAAATTTCAAGTAAATTGCTAAAAGTAAAAAGATGACATTGATTTTTAAGAACATATTTTATTTAACCCATATATCCAAAATATTATTTCAACATGGAATCAATAAAAAAAATGATTAACCAATTATTTCACATTTTTTTCACACAAAGTGTTTGCAGTCTGGTGTGTCTGTTACATTGTGTCTCATAGCCGCAGTCACATGTCAATAGTGCCAGCCAAGGCACAGTTAGGAGAAGAGAATGAGTGATAATGAATGTCTAGACTCTTCTCTCATTGATATTATCAAGCCATTAGCTGGCTCCTCTAGCAGTGACATTTAACTCCAACCTAATTTCCTTAGCTTATCAGTAAGGCGAGGTATGGAGGGCAGGCAAAGGCAGCAGAGGTGAGGAGGGAGGTGTGGCCCTCGGTTGAGACCCCACTCCCCACCAAGCCCACGAAGATCCTGCCACCATCGGCCTCCTTTGTATTTACAATCTTTTGTCTGGCAAGGCTGCCCTTTCCAATTGCATGCCGAAGACACAGTTTAGTGGGTGTGAGGAGGGGATGCCGAAGGAAGCAGGCCACTTACCCAACCTAGCCTGGAGCGTTGGACACCAGAGCCTGACGGTCCTCACAGCTAGGAGTCCCCAGGAACACATGTACCCATGCAGTAGACAGCTGGAGGCCAGCTCGTTGGGGGCTGTTCTCATTTTCTTTTCCCTTTCAGATTTTCAGCTGATCCTCACTATTGTGGGCACCATCGCTGGCATTGTCATTCTCAGCATGATAATTGCATTGATCTTCACAGCAAGGTATGGGAAGAAAATGTCCTTTTTTAAATTTAATTTTTTTTAAAAAAACAACGGGGTCTCACTATGTTGCCCAGGTTGGTCTTGAACTCCTGGACTCAAGCAGTCCTCCCATCTTGGCCTCCAAAAGTGCTGGGATTACAGGCATCAGCCACCACATCTGCCAGAAGTGGCCTTTTCCTGGGACACAGCACCACCAGCATGATACTCTCTAGTTTCCAACACACTCATCCTCTCCTGGGCAAGAGAAGGGGGATAAGGGAAGGACTTTCTAATACCACTGACCTTTTCCTTACCTTAATTTTCTTCTTCTTATATGAGCTATGCATGATCATGGAAGAAAACTGACAAAATAGAGAAGTGGGTAGAGGGCAAAATCTAAAAATTACTCACAAAACCCGCCACCTTGAGACAACATTTTGAGCTGTAACTTTCCAGATTTACTTCTATTTTTTAAAATAGTATTATATATGTAATTTTATATCTTTTGTGTTTTTTAAATTTTAGGTTGAGGTTTTTTTTTGGTTGAACACCATAAGATGACATCACAACCATTTCCTTTTGTCATTAAAAACTCTTTGTTAATGTAATAGTATTTAATTCCACTGAAGTTGTCAAATACAATTTTCATCAGATCACTTCCCTGTACAGGACTCTGCTGCAAATGGTCTAAAATCAGCCTCAACTTAACCCTCTGGGTTTTTAAAAACTTTTTAAAGGAAAGGTTATCTCAGTCAGGCATGGTGGTGGCACCCCTATAATCCCAGCTACTCAGGAGGCTGAGGCAGGAGAACCCCTTGAACCCAGGAGGTGGAGGTTGTAGTGAGCCGAGATCGTGCCACTGCACTCCAGCCTGGGCAACAGAGCGAGACCCTAACACACAAACACACACACACACACACAGAGGTTATCTCTGCATGAGTATTTCTTAGCTTGGTGCCTTAAGGTCCCTTCTCTGAAGGAAGGGGCAGTAGAATTCATTCATTCAACAATATTTAGGTAGACTAATTGTCCCCCCATTAACAGGGAAGCAAATGCTGTGATCTCTTTTCCATTCTAAATGTCCCAAGTGGGGATCCACTTTGATTTTCCTTAAAGCTCCTTTTTTCTATCATTTAGTTCATATCTTATATTTTGGCAGAATAGGTATTTTTCCACTATAATGTGAGAGGATAAATAGATTTTAGGTTCTTAAAATATTTTGTTGTTTCTTTCTTTTTCTTTTCTTTTTTTTTTTTTTTTTTTTGAGACAGAGTCTTGCTGTGTTACCCAGGCTAGAGTGCAGTGGCATGATCTTGGCTCACTGCAACCTCCACCTGCTAGGTTCCAGCGATTCTCCCGCATCAGCCTCTCAAGTAGCTGAGACTAGAGGCACGCACTACCGTGCCCGACTAATTTTTGTATTTTTAATGGAGACAAGGTTTTACCATGTTGGCCAGGCTGCTCTTGAACTCCTGGCCTCAAGTGATCTGTCTGCTTTGGCCTCCCAAAGTGCTGGGATTACAGGCATGAGCCGCTGTACCCAGCCTCCTTTCAAGTCTTTGAACTTGTTTTACTCATTTTACCCACTGAGGTGATTCTTAGATGTTGACTTTGCTTGAATGAAATACTGTATCACAAATCATTTTCCCTCTTTGACCTCTATTTTTATTTCTAGAAATAATTCAAAAGCACACTTAAGAATAACAATATTATAAGCAAAATATGAATGAGGCCAGTGGAATTAGATGGTTATGTTGGATCAGCATTGAAGTCCAGGTTTTGTAGTCACACAGAGCTCATGACTTAAATTTAGGGAACCTACACTGAATAAAATAATGAAATGTTTTATTTTATTATTAGTAGGGCATCAAGTCTGCAACCTTTCTTTTTTTTTTTTGAGACAGAGTTTCACTCTTGTTGCCCAGGCTGGAGTGCAATGGCGTGATCTCAGCTCACTGCAACCTCCGCCTCCCAGGTTCAAGCCATTCTGCTGCCTCAGCCTCCCAAGTAGCTGGGATTACAGACATGCACCACCATGCCTGGTTAATTTTGTATTTTTAGTAGAGACAGGGTTTCTCCTTGTTGGTCAGGCTGGTCTTGAACTCCCAACCTCAGGTGATCCACCCACCTCAGAAAGTGCTTGGATTACAGGCGTGAGCCACTGTGCCCGGCCGCAACTTTATTCTTTTATAAAAAACTGTTAGTGTTCTTTGGTTATGCAACTTATTCTTAACTGGATCAGAAATGTTAACAATTGGGGAATCTGGGTGATGAGACGTGTGAGAGAGAATACTGTAATATATATATATATATATTTTGTAACTTAGAAACAAATGCAAAATTAGTTCAAAATTTAAAAGTATTTTTTAAAAAAAATTAACATTTACCTCAAGGAACTTTCTGCCATTGTCAAATCCTAATTCCTCTTACTGATTACAGATCAAATAACAAAAAGAAGGATATTGAAACAGAGAACTTGATTGAGGAAGACTTTCAAAATCTAAGACTGCAGTCGACAGGCTTCAGCAATCTTGGAGCAGAAGGGAACATCTTTCCTAAGGTCAGGATAGCGGCCTCCAAAGACAGCCATGTGCACAATCCCTATGCCAGCCACAGCAACGTGCCCCGCCCTGACTATTAGGTGAGTCAGTGTACTTTCCCTTCTTCTTTTGGGAGTGAATGTACCAGGGCAGAGCAGAGACCTGGTTGTTGGATCTTCAATCCTTGGCTGCCCCGCGGCCTTTCTTTTTCTTTTCCTTAATTGAAAGAGAGAGATCAAAAAGGAAGCTTCCTGCTGTTGGAAGTAGCCACCACTTGGTCCCTAACTCTGAACATCTATGTGACTTTAGACTCATCACTTAATTTCCCTGGCCTTCTATTTTCTCATCTGTAAAAAGGACAGGTTAATTTAGATACCCCTAAGTAGCTTTAGATTACCAACTTCCATGGATATGTCTCCAGAGAGGTTGATGATGCTTCTCAGGCTGTTTAAAGGCCTAGATCCTCAGCCAGGACCAGGAAGGAAATCGGATGTAAACATGGTCCTATGGGATCCTTTTCACCAGACCGTGTGAAGGCAATGCTCTCATTCCCTCCTACTTGATCTCAAGGCTGCTCAATCTATTTCTTTTTTAGTTCTATTTGTTGTTGTTTTTATTGTTGTTGTTTTGAGACAGGGTCTCACTCTGTTACCCAGACATGAGTGCAGTGGTACAATCCCTGCTCATTGCAGCCTCAACCTCCTGTGCTCAAGCGATCCTCCCACCTCAGCCTCCCAAGTAGCTGGGACTACGGCCACATACTACCATGCCCAGCTAATTTTGGTACTTTCTGTAGAGACAGGGGTGTCTGCCATGTTGCCCAGGCTGGTCTCAAATTCCTGAGCTCAAGTGATCCTCCTGCCTTGTCCTCCCAAAGTGCTGGGATTACAGGCATGAGCCACTGCACTGGGCCTCAGTCCATTTCTAAAGAGATAAAATGGAACTTGGCTTATTGGCTCATCCCCATAATCCTAGCACTTTGGGAGACTGAGGCAGGAGAATCGCTTGAGCCCAAGAGTTCAAGACCAGCCTGGGCAAGTAAGGAGAACCCATCTCTACCAAAAAAAAAAAAAAAAAAAGTTTTTTTTTAAAAAGGAGGTAAGGCTAGTTAGGCTGGCAATACTATATTTCTCTATGGAGGACTTTCAAGGACAATAGCTTGTACCCACTGGGTTTGTATTGGATAGTCATAGCTGGCACTGCTTAGTGTGATTGAATGAAATGTTGAAAGAAGGAAACCTGTGAGAGACTTTTGGAAGAAGAATGACAGGCTGAGATGGAAAGAAGGAAGACGGTGAAGGAAGAAGAGAAAGGGGGCTGGGGAAGAGATGGGGAATGGAATAGACATGAGGAGAGAATACAGGAGAAAGCTGAAGACAAATAACATTAATAAAAGTGTTAATAATTTACAGGTCTAAATAATCACATATGTTTCTGTTAGAGTATTTTCTAAGAGTATTATCTCTCCCTCTCTCTGTCTAGAATCATAAAAATGTGGAACCCACCATGGCCCCCCACCCACTGTACAAGCTATTATTCTAAGTGTTTAGAAAGACTGATGGAGAAGTGAGCACCAGTAAGGATCTGGCCTCCAGGGTTTTTCTTCCACCTGACATCTGCCAGCCTCTCTGAATGGAAGTTGTGAATGTTTGCAACGAATACAGCTCGCTTGCTAAATAGGAGTCTGTGACATTATATGTAGTAGATGCTATTAGCATTTGTCAGATTGGTGGTTTTCTTCAATCAGTACGGAGTAGTGAGACCATGGTTAGGGTTGCTTTTAAAAGTTTTTTCCTGATAGAGGAACAAGAACCGTCTCCTATCTGGGGGAAAGCTCCCCAGCATTGCTTGCTCCTGGTGAGCGCTATTAAGTGACTTAATTCCCCTGGGAGACATTGCAACAACTTGGAGGTCCAAGGGGATGCTAAGAGATACCTACCATCTTTTAAGGGTCACAGCTTACTCTTTGACAAGCTAGAATAGGGATGCTGCTTCCATCTCTCCGATGCAGGGATTTTGGCAACCTTGGAACTGCCCAGAGCTTGCAACCTAGCCTCACCCAAGAAGTCAGGAAAGAGATATATCTCTCAGCTTTTTCAGGAGGTGTGACTGGGAGTCCAGGAACTTTTTAATGCTAATTAGAAGGGCTGGACTAGAAATGTCCACGACGAGGTACACTCTACAGTTTTTGAAACACTAGAGGGTAGAGGGGGCAGAGAGAAAAAAAACATGACCGGGTAGAAGGAAGAGAGGGAAAGGAAAGTGGGCTGGGAGATGAATTAGAGAGGAGGCACCTGGGATCCACCGTCTCCCTATGGTTCCCTCCTCTGTCAGCAAAGGTGCACTTCCTCTAATCATGCCCTTCTGAAGACTGGCTGGGAGAAGGTGTAAAAACAAAAAACCCAGGAGTAAGAGCCTTAGGTCAGTTTGAAATTGGAGACATGCTCTCTAGCCAAGGGTGCGAGAGGGAGCTTGTGCTCAGGAGTCCAGCTGTCCAGACTCAGGGTGCAGGCTCTTTTTGTAAGAATCAAAAAGAACTTTTTGAATGCAAATGCAAAAGTGTGTGCCATTGGGGCCTCAGCCTTCCCTGGTGACAGAGGCTTAGCTATGGCCACCAACACACACAAACACACACACACGCACGCACGCACACACGCACAGAATGGGGCAACCACATCCAGCACAAGCTTTTACAAATGTTATTAGTGTCCTTTTTTATTTCCAATGTCTTGTCCTCTTAAAAGTTATTTTATTTGTTATTATTATTTGTTCTTGACTGTTAATTATGAACGGTAATGCAATAAAGTACCTTTGTTAGATGGTGTCCTTTCGGTGTTTGGGGCTTTTTTTTTTTTTTGAGACACAGTCTTGCTCTGTCACCTAGGCTGGAGTGCAATAATGTGAACATGGCTCACTGTAGCCTCAAACTCCTGGGTTCAAACAATCCTCCCACGTCAGCTTCCTGAGTAGGTGGGCTACAGGAATGTGCTATCATGCCTAGCTAATTTTTCTTTTTTTGTAGAGACAGGGTCTTGCTATGTTGCCCAGGCTGCATTTGGGGGTTTTGATGATGCACACAGCAGCTAGTCTCATTTTAAATAGCAAACATGACACATGATAAATGGGAGTGATTGACATCTGCTATCCTTATTAGGGGCTATTGGATTACCCAAGGTAACGTTCTAACACATAGTAGACATTTGCTTCTCCTATGCACATCCCACTCCTACCCAAAATGAAGCAGCCAAGCATTTTGGGTGGGGTTGATCCTACTCCCAGTTACAGAGGTTGGCCCTGATCGGTTCAAGCCAACCAGTAAAATCCCATGCCTCCTTGCCACAGTAACTGACCTAAAAGTGAACATGTGGCATAAGTGGATACAATTAGAATGAAGCCGAAACTTTGGTAGGAAGCTTGGAAAAAGAAAAACTTTCTTTTTCTGGAAAGTGGGCTTGAGGGTGTGAGGCCTTGGACTGCTTCTGTTTTGCTGGGGACAAAGCTGACACAGGGAGAGGAGAAGAGCTGAGAGAACCAGAGATAAATGGACCTGGCACCTTGATCAAACCATACCTGAAGCCTCTGGATTTTCCTCCTTGAATATAAGAATAAACGTAAGTGGTATCAGTAAGGATTTTTTTACTGCAAAGAACAGGAAAAAACTACTCAAAAGGCCAGTTTGAGTAGTTTTTCCTGTTCTTCGTAGTAAAAAAAATCCTCACTGATACCACTTATGTTTATTCTTGTATTCTCATGGCTAGGTGGTGAATGACATACAAGAAACACGCTCTTATGAGCTTATTGATGTCCATGCTAAAGACATTAGCCATAAACCAATCAGTTAATGGCAGCAGAGTTAATGCAGGCAGAACTTAAAATTGGCTGACCACTGTAATTTGTCATCACAGACTTTATTTCTGACCTGCATATTACCCACTTTATATTTAAATATAATTCTGAATTGAGTACTAGCATAAGGCTATTTGAACCTTATTTCTAAAGAGGCCTTTCCCCCTTCCCAATCCCCCTTTGAACCAGAGCATGCCAGCTCCTGTCGCTTCTCAAAGGTCCTGAGCCATCCTAATTCTGGGCTTCCTGGGCCATTCTTCAAAGACTTCCATTGCTATTGTTTGAATAAAAATAATCTCCTAAACATGTATATGTATAATATTTATGAAAATGGCTTTTGCATTTGCATTCAAAAAGTTCTTTTTGATTCTTGCACCATATGACCTATAATTCATTTGTTTCTGCTTGCTGGTACCTTTGCAAAGGCTTTCTTACCGATTGCCCTGCCATCTTGGAGGACTCTCAGAATGAACTTTGTAAGATGCAAATCTGATCGTGACATTCCCTTGCTTAAGCTGTCAGGGGTCCTCCACTGAGAAATAAATAGAGCTCATAGAATAAAGTCAGACTGCTGGTGGCATGGTGCTCCTGGACATCCAGTGACTGCCACTGACTGTGCTGGCTTTGCCTCATGCGCCTCCCCACAGGGCACTAACACTGGCTGCACCTGCTGTTTCCTAAACATACCAACTCTTTCATAATAATAATAATCATCATAATAATAATAGTTGAGACAAGGTCTGGCTCTGTTGCCCAGCCTGGAGTGCAGTGGTGCGATCTTGGCTCATTGCAAACCCCGCCTCCCGGACTTAAGCCATCCTGCCCACTCAGCCTCCAGAGTGGCTGAGACTACAGGCCCATGCCACCACACCTGGATAATTTCTGTGTTTTTGTAGAGACAAGGTTTTGCCGTGCTGCCAGGCTGGTCTTGAATTCATGAGCTCAAGTGATCACCTGCCTCAGCCTCCCAAAGTACTGAGATTAGACATGAGCCACGGTGCCCGGCCAGCGTCCCACCTCTTCATGCCCCCATTCCATTGCTCATGCCTTCCCTCCGCTTGGAAAGCCCATTTCTTTCAACTGCCTAATGTCTTAATCTGTTCAAGCTGCTGTTATAAACTACCACAGACCGAATGACTTACAAACAACAGAAGTTATTTCTCACAGTTCTGGAGGCTGGGAAGTCCAAGATCAGCTTGTCAGCCAACTTGATGTCTGGTGAGGACCCACTTCCTGATTAGATGGCCATCTTTCTACTATAACCTCACATGTTGGAGGGGGCAAGAGATCTCCTTGGGGTCTCTTTTATAAAGACAAATTTTATCCTCATTCATGAGGGCTCTACTCTCATGACCTAATAACTTCCCAAATGTTCCACCTCCTAATAGCAGCCTACGTTTTCCTAGTTCTTCCTTTCATCCCCCAGCACTCTCAAGTAGAATTGCCTCCTTCATGTCCCAACTCGTCCTGTAATGAGTTCCCCCAGGGAAGTGGTTGTGTATGGTTTCTTCTCATCCAGCACAATGCCTGGCACAGAACAAGTGTTAAATAATTGTGAAATGGGAGTGTAAAACAGGAGTCCTACAGCTGAATATATTCATTATCTTGATTGTGGCACTGGTTTCACAAGTGCACACATATGTCAAACATAGTCCAATTGTACACTTTATAAATGTACAGTTTGTTGTATGTCAACTATACCTTCACAAAACTGTTTTAAGTGGGAAATGAACTATCATGTAGAGCTATCTCCAACCTTGAGGGTGGCACCTTTTAGGCACAACCTTAAGACAGCACGAGATAATGCACATGTGACACTACTGGCTCTCTGCATTAGACTAAAGGTCCTCTGAGGTCAGCTTTGGGTGGAAGACCACAGGATGCCCCCCCCTGCCCTGACAGCAGGAGGTCTTAGCTGCACATTGGGATCCCCTGAGGAGTTTAGTTACTGATGCCTGGGTCCCATTCCAGAGCACTTCATCAGTCCAGGGCAGACCTGAGCCTCAGCGGTATTTAAACACCTATCTGCATTTTTTTGAGGGGAGAGGGGATAGTGTCTCCTTCTGCCACCCAGGCTGGAGTTCAGTGTTGTGATCACGGCTCACTGCAGCCTCTTAACTCCTGGGATTCCAGCTACCCATGCTTCTAGGTGTTTCCAATGTACAGTGGAGTTTGAGAACCACTGCTTCAGGTCACCGAGCTATCACATCACATCACATTTCATTCCTTCCCGAGAGTCTAGAAACCAAGAGTCCATTGTGGACAAGAAGCCTCAGTGAGCTCTAAGTCTCTTTATGGAGAAGGTGATAAGGCATCCAGATTGCATCAACACCAAAACCGCTTGAGACTGAAGCTTTTTGTGCCATTTTGCCCCCAAACCTACGCCATCCTCCCGCCCCTTTCTACAGCTGGGCAAATCTCGGGGCCAGTAGGTGGCACTGTCTCCCATGGCTTGCAGAAAACTCAACTTCCGGCAGTGCCTCTCTTGTTTGAAATCATTCATTTTTATTATTATTTTTTTTATCAAGACAGAGTCTCGCCCAGGTTGGAGTGCAGTGGCATGATCTCACCTCACTGCAACCTCTGCTTCCCGGGTTCAAGCGATTCTCGTGCCTTAGCCTCCCCAATAGCTGGATTACAGACATGCACCACCACGCCCAGCTAGTTTTGTATTTTTAGTAGAGGTGCGTTTCACCCTGTTGACCAGGCTGGTCTCGAACTCCTGACCTCTAGTGATCCGACCGCCTTGGCCTCCCAAAGTGCTGGGATTACAGGCATGAGTCACCAAGCTTGGCACTGAAATCATTAACTTTTAATGCACCATTTCTAATTAATTTCTCCTTGGACTTTTCCTTGGTCTCTTTATTTCTTGTTCTTTTGCTAGGGTAACATGAATATTATGCCGTTCACTGTTGTTGAGATATTTGCATCATTTTTACTAAATCATTAGAGATCATATATTGTCCTCTTTATTGCTCTTATAATACATAACCATAAATAATGTTAATGTCATATTAATGGTGCATAAAATTTGATACAATTGTTCAGAGAAATCAACAGTTTATTTAGTGGCGATTGTACAAAATAAAAAAGGAGCTCAATCCATTTTCTTTGAAAAATTCTTCAGTTAAATAAAAAATAAAATGCCACCATGGGAGGTGAGGTGAGCAAGATCTGCCTGGGTTTTCCCTGAGAGTTTCCGAGAATTCCAGTTTGCCATTAATTGACAATCCACAGTGCAAAGAGCAAGGCTAGAGATTAGGTTGGAGAGAGCCCTGGAAGACATATGGGTGTTCTTCCCAACCTCAGGGCTGTGAAATGTGGTTCTCTTCTTCAAAGACAGAAGCGTGGGGCAAACCATCAAAGGCCTCATAATTTCTGTAGGCCTGGCAACGTTTTTCATGAGCCCACAGTCATGTGGGCCAATAAGGAAATTCTCTGCTCCTTCCAGATGAGAGAACCAATTTGAAAACCAACAACAATAATAATATATTATGAAACACTCCCTATATGCCAGACATAATTCTTGTGCCTCACACATATTGACCCCTTTAATTCTCACAAGAATTGTGAAGTAGGTACTATTTTGATTCCTCTTCAATATCAGGGGAAATAGAAGCAAGTAACTAGTCTGCAGTCACATAACTAGGAAGTGACACAGCCAGGATTTGAGACCAGGCAGTCCGACTCCATTGCCCACCTCTCTGTCATTTAATGTTAAAATATTAACAGAGGTAGTATATTTCAATAGTGGGGACAATGTGACATATATTTGAAGCTGACAGTGTTCTGTATTTACCAGGAACTGGTGCCAGATGCAAATGGAGTGGTAGATGAAACAAAGGCTTCATCATCCTGGAGCTCACAGGTTAATGGTCTTTATTACCGAAAGTGCAAAATACTTTACTTATGTCATTGTTCAAATTCCATTAAGTATTTTCATATTCTCTCCAGTGAAGTAACTCATCTAAAATTACCTGCAACATGCCTGCTGTTTCTCAATTTTTTTTTTTTTTTTTTTTTTTTTTTGAGACAGGATCTTGCTCTTCTGCCCAGGCTGGAATGCAGTGGCATGATCATGGCTTACTGCAGCCCTGACCTACTGGGCTCAAGTGACCCTCCCATCTCAGCCTCTGAGTAGTGGGACCACAGGTGCATGCCACCATACCCAGCTAATTTTTTAAATATTTTGGGGTAATGAAGTCTCACTATGCAGCCCAGACTGGTTGCGAGCCCTGGACTCAAGTGATCCTCCTAGATAAGCCTCCTTAAGTGCTTGAATTCTAGGTGTGAGTCACCACATCTGGCCTGCTTCTCATTACCCCAGATACGGCTTTCTCTTTGTTTGGGGGACCTCCAGCTTTTCTTTCTAGTGTGAAGGCACTCCATTCTCTAATCAGCTGTGGTGTTCTGCCCTTATGCGGTGATGGGAGGACTCTTGGAGGAGGCTTCTTTCCTTTTGGTGGAAACAATAGCCTCCTGACTGTGTCCGAGTCAAAAATGAATCCCCGCTGGACAGCTAGCCCGTTTGCTGCACCTGCACTTTCTGAGGGAAAATCCTCTGTTTTATTTCTTTGCTATGTAGAAAGCCCTTAATGTAAAAATTAAGTCCCTATTTCTTTCTTTTTTTTATTTTTTAAAGAAAGAAAAAGAGAGAAAAGGAGAAAGAAAGAAAGAGCAAAAGAAAGAAAAAAAGAATGAAAGAGAGAAGAAAGAGGAAGAGAAAGAGGGAGAGAGAATGGGATTCTTGTTTTATTGCCCAGGCTAGAATGCAGTCTAAAAATGGGTATTAAAAACCTCTTTTATGTCAATAATTGTGCTTAACAATGGAGACAGGAAGGAATAAGGGATGAAAATAACAAATAAGCAGCCAATCAATATTTTATTTAAACCTGTGAAATGCTGTGTAATTGCTGAGGAGTGATTTACTTCCAATTATGTGGTCACTTTTAAAATAGGTGTAATGTGATACTGAGAAAAATGTATGTTTTGTGGATTTGGGGAGGAGAGTTCTGTAAATATTTGTTAAGTTTACTTGTTCCAGGTCTGAGTTCAAATCCTAGATATCCTTGTTAATTTTCTATCTCGTTGATCTGTCTAATATTGACAGTGTAATGTTAAAGTCTCCCACTATTATTGTGTGGGAGTCTAAGTCTCTTTGTAAGTCATTAAGAACTTGCCCTATGTATCTGGGTGCTCCTGTAATGGGTGCGTATATATTTAGGATCATTAGCTCTTTTTGTTGCATTGATCCTTTCACCACCATATAATGTCCCTCTTTGTTTCTTATGGTCTTTGTTGTTTTAAAGTCTGTTTTATCAGAGACAAAAATTGCAGTTTCTAGTAATGCTAGCTGGCTGTTTTGCCCATTAGTTGATATAGATTCTTCATTATGGTGATGCTGTTTATCTTTTGGTATGTTTTTGGAATGGCTGATACTGGTTGTTCCCGTCCATGTGTAGTGCTTCTTTCAGAAGCTCTTGTAAAGCAAGCCTGGTGGTGATGTAATCTCTAAGTACTTGTTTGTTCACAAAATTTTTTATTTTTCCTTCACTTATGAAGCTTAGTTTGGCTGGATATGAAATTCTAGGCTGAAAGTTCTTTTCTTTAAGGATGTTGAATGTTGGCCCCCACTCTCTTCTGGCTTGTAGGGTTTCTGCTGAGACATCTGCTGTGAGTCTGATGGGCTTCCCTTTGTGGGTAACCCGACCCTTCTCTCTGGCTGCCCTTAGCATTTTCTCCTTCATTTCAACCCTGGTGAATCTGACGATTATGTGCCTTGGG